>CAUYLG010001459.1:0-14582 GCA_963573385.1 Cacajao melanocephalus
ACTGAAAAATAATTGTCAGGTATTCTGTTTAATGACCCTCAGCTGTGGTTTGCCTGATATTTTTCTCATTATTAGACTGAGATTATGGGTTTGGGGAGGAAGAGTATAGAGATTAAGTGCCATTCTCATCATGTCCTATCAAGAGTTCATACTGTCAACATGACTTGTAACCGTTGATGTTGACATGGTTGCAATAGTATTTGTTAGGTTTGTCTACTATAAAGTTACCATATTTCTTCCCTTTCCATACTATACTTTCGGAAGGAAGTCACTTTTAAGGAGTGGCGAGTTATGCTGCACTTCATTGAGAGCAAAGTACCCACATGGATCATTTCTAGTTCTTCTACATGAAAGATTTGTGTCTTTTCTCTTGTTTATTATTATAATTATTTGATTTTGCAAGTATGAACTCATTCACACATATGCTATACTTCAGGTTATAATCCAAAAATAAGTTATTTATTTTGTTCTTTAACTTGTTCTATCTCTGCCTATCAGAAGCTCTTTCAGTTGGCATGTCTACCCCTCTAACACACCCCTATAATGTAGTGTTTTTTTTTTCTTAGCACTTTTTTATGTTATGGTACCATGGGATGCTCCAGGATCATCCTATATCTATCTTGACTCATTCCTAGAAACAGACATTTTTTCAGGGAGCCCTGGTTCTTTTAATTGAAAAATGGTATTAGAGACCAAGATCTGGGCACTAAGTGTACTTGTTACTACTGAGCTATCATAGCTTTTAGGCTGACAGAACAACAAAATATATGTACATATACTAACTTGAGTATATATATGCACATATCTTTCCATATTTCTCTATATAACCAGTTTTATATAATTTAAGCTGAAGATAAGCTCATACTGATCTCTTCAATTCTTCATTACCACACAGGTCATTCTAGCCTTCTCCTTTTACATATGTGTACCTACCCACTCCAGTTGTGAGAAATCTGGTTCCCACCATATGCCTCCATTTATCAGGTTGTTGAATTCCAGTAAACATGTATAGTAGTATCAAAATTGCTAACCCATATCCCTGTGGAAAACAAACTAGAGTATCAACTACAATACAATGCTTATGTGCAGTTCTTACTATCCTTAGTCCTAAAATCTAAAGCACAAAACACCCATTTCCAAAGTTACTTAGGTCAGCAACTTTTCTCCCATCTCCTCTCATCACACATTTATTTGTAATACAGTTTGTATTAGTCCATTCTCACAGTGATATAAAGAAATACCCGAGACTGGGTAATTTTTAAAGAAAAGAGGTTTAATTTACTCACAATCCTTTATGGCTGGGGAGGCCTCAGGAAACTTACTACATGGCAGAAGGTGAAGAGGAAGCAAGGGCCTTCTTCACATGGCAACAGGAGAGAGAAGAGTAAGGAGTCAAGCGGAAAGAACCCCTTATAAAACCATCAGATCTCATGAGAACTCACTATCATGAGAACAGCATGCGGGATTACCCCCATGATCCAATCACCTCACACTTGGTTTCTCCATCAACATGTGGGGATTATGGGGGTTACAATTCAAGATGAGATTTGGGTGCTTGTTACCAATGAGGTATCACAGCTTTTAGGACAACAGAGCCAAACAGCATCACAGTTCAATTCTTTATTTCATTATCTATTTCATCCTGGGATCCATTGACCTCAAATGATTTTTAAAACTTGCATACATTAACACTTACTCTTTGTACTGCAAAGTTCTGTGGATTTTGAAAAAATAGCATCATATAGCCACCATTACAATTTCACTGCCCTGAAAATTCCTTGTATTCACCTATTCAACTGCCCCCATCTCATCACAAACTGCTGACAACAGTAATTTTATTTGTCACCTCTACAATTTTGCCTTTTTTGGAATGTCATATAAATAGAATCATACAATATATAACCTTTCAGGCTGGAGTCTTTCAGTTAGAAATATGTATTTAATATCCATGCATATCTTTGCATGGTTTGATGGCTCATTCATTTTATTACTGAATAATATTCCACCTGTATGGATAAATTACAGTATGTTTGTCCATTCACCTATTGAAGGACATCTTGCTTGTTTCCAGTTCTGGGTGATTATGGATAAAGCTGCTATAAACATCGAAATGCAGGTTTTTGTGTGAATGCAAGTTTTCAAATCAGTTGAGTAAATTCATAGGAGCATGACTTCTGCACTGTATAATAAAACTATGCTCAGCTTTATAAGCAACTGCCAAACTGTTTCTAAAGCAGTTGTATCATCTTGTATTCCCCACCAGCAATGAATGAGAGTTATTATTGTTTTACATCCTCACCAAAAATTGGTATTGTCAGTTTTTATATTTTGGTCATTCTAATACATGTACTTTTTTGAAAACCCATAAATGTATTGAAATACAATTTACATAAATTAAAAAATTAGGGCATTTTATTGTACAGTTGTATGGATTTTGACAAATGTATATACCTGTATAACCACAACCACAATCGAGATACAAGACATTTCCATCACCCAACAAGATTACCTTCTGTTTCTTACCAGTCATTCCCAAAACCCTACTCCCACGGATCTGTAAACATATATCTGTAAAAATATAGGAACCCAACACTGGAGCATCCAGATAGATAAAGCAAGTACTATAACAGCTAAAGAAGTAGACCCCAATACAATAATTGCTAGATAATTTAACGCCCCACTTCCATAATTGACTAGATCTTCAAGACAGACAATCAACAAGAAACATCAGGCTTAATCTGTACTATACATTAAATGGATCTAATATTTCCAGAACATTTCATCCAAGAACTGCAGATTGCATCTCTTTTCTTCACCACATGGTTCATTCTCAAGGATAGACCATATGTTAGATCACAAAACAAGTCTTAAAACATTCAAAAATGGAAATAACATCAAGCATGTTCTCTGACCACAATGGAATAAAAATGGAAATCAGTAACGAGGAATTTTGGAAACTATACAAACAAACAGAAGTATTAAACAATATGCTACTGAATAACCAATGAGTTAATGAAGACATTAAGAAGGAAATGAAAAACTTTCTTGAAACAAATGATTTTAGCCACTTATAAGTGTAAAATTCAATGAGACACAGTAAATTCATATTGTTGTGCAACCATCACCATCATCCTTCTCCATCTTGCACAACTGAAACTCTGTACCCATTAAACAATGCCTCCTTTCTCCAGCCTCTGGCAACCACCTGACATTCAGTTTCCTTATCTGTAAAAGGAAGTTAATAACACCTACCTTATAAGGCTATTGTAAGGGTTCAATTAAATAGTGATTTTTCAAACATAAAAATATGAAGACCCTAAAAATAAATCTGTGGACCCTTGAGAACATGTTTTGTGGACTCAGGTTTGAAAAACACTGCCATTTTAGTTCATCACAATCACAAATACCAGTGGTAAAGCAGACACTGAAGCCATGTGTCACTATATATGTATACATATATATGCACATATATATAAAATAGAAAAAAGGATATATATTAACTTGAAAATGTATGAAGACAAAAATATAAAAGTGCACAAATTATAAGCCAACATTCCTATGTAACCATGACCCTGGTTAACACTGCCAGCATCCTGGAAGCCACCTTCAGTTGCCTCCAAATCACTACTTCTCCTTCCTCCCCAAAGAAAATTAATCTTAACTTCTACAACATAGATTAGTTGTGGAAAACAGTGTGGAGATTCCTTAAAGAACTAAAAGTACAACTATCGTTTGGTCCAGCAATTCTACTACTTGGTATTTACCCAGAGGAAAAGAAGTCATTATAAGAAAAAGACACTTGCACATGCATGTTTATAGCAGTACAATTCGCAATTGCAAAAATATGGAACCAGTGTATATGCCCATCAAACAATGAGCGGGTAAAGAAAATTCCAATGAGTGGATATGGAATACTACTAATACATAAAAAGAAATTAAATAATGGCATTAGCAGCAACCTGGAAGGAGCTGGAGACTATATTCTAAGTGAAGTAACTCAGGAATTGAAACTCAAACATTATATGTTCTCACTTATAAGTGGGAGCTAAGCTATGAGGACATAAAGGTGTAAGAATGATATAATGAACTCTGGGGACTTAAGTAGAAGGAGCTGAGGGATTAAAGATTACACATCGTGTGCAGTGTACACTGCTTGGGAGATCGGTGCACCAAAATCTCAGAAATCACCACTAAAGAACTTATCAGTGTAACCAAACACCACCTGCTCCCCCAAAACTATTGATATAATAATAAGAAAAACAAAAAACATTTGACAAAGTTGAACATTCATGCTTAATAAAAAGAAACTTTTAACAGTTTAGATAAAGAATAAAAGGTCATCAAAATAATGAAGGCCAGTTATGAAAAACCCACAGTTAACATCACAGTCAATGGGGAGAAACTGAAAACTTTTTCTCTAAGCTCTATTAAAAGACAGAGTGCCCATTCTTGAAACTTTTACTCAACATAGTACTGGAAGTACTATCATAAGCAATTAGACAAGAAAAAGAAATAAAAGATATACAAATTGGGAAGGGAGAAATAAAATTATCTCTATTTGCAGATGACATGATAATGTATGTAGAAAAACACAAAGACTGCCAAAAAACTGTTAGACCTAATAAATGATTTCAGTAATGTTGCAAGTTATAAAATTAACAAAGATGTATGGCATTTTGAGCTACAGTAACCAAAACAGCATGCTACTTGTATAAAAACAGACACATAGACCAATGGAACAAAATAGAAAACCCAGAAACAAATCCACACACCTACAGTGAACTCATTTTCATTTTCAACATACATTGGGGAAAAGACAATCTCTTCAATAAATGGTGCTGGAAAAACTGGATATCCATATGCAGAGAAAGGGATCTAAACCCCTATCTCTTACCATATACAAAAATCAAATCAAAATGAACTAAATACTTAAATCTAAGACCTCAAACTATGAAGCTCCTGCAAGAAAGCATTGGGGGAAATCTCCAGGACATTGATCTGGGCAAAAAAATAGTTGAGTAATACCCCACAAGCACAGACAACCAAAGCAAAAATGAATAAACAGGATCATAACAAGTTAAAAAGATTCTGCACAGCAAAAGAAACAATCAACAAAGTGAACAGACAACCAACCCTCCTAATGGAACAAAATATTTTCAAACTACCCATCTGACAAGAGATTAATAACTAGAATATTTATGGAGCTAAAACAACTATATAGGAAAAATATCTAATAATCCAATCAAAAATGGGCAAAGTACGAATAGACATTCCTCAAAAGACATACAAATGGCACACAGGCATATGAAAAAGTGCTCAACATCATTGATCATCTGAGAAATGCAAAACAAAATTACAATGAAATATCATCTCATCCCAGTTAAAATGGCTTATATCCAAAAGACAGGCAATAACAAATGCTGGTGAGGATGTGGAGAAAAGAGAATCCTCATGCACAGTTGGTGGGAATGTAAATTAGTACAACCACTGTGGAGAACAGTTTGGAAATTCCTCCAAAACCTAACAATAGAGCTACCATATGATCCAGCCATCCCACTGCTGGGTATATACCCAAAAGAAAGGAAATCAGTATATCAAAGAGATAACTACATTCCCATGTTTGTTGCAGCCCTGTTCAAGATAGCCAAGATTTCAAAGCAACCTAAGTATCTATCAACAGATGAATGGATAGAGAAAATATGGTACATACACATAATGGAGTACTATTTAACCATGAAAAGAATGAGATTCTGTCATGTGCAGCAACATGGATAGAACTGAAGATCATTATGTTAAGCGAAATAAGCCAGGCACTAGAAAGACAAACATCACACATTCTCACCTATTTGTGGAATCTAAAAGTCAAAACAATTGTACTCATGGAGACAGAGAGTAAAAGGACAGCAGCCAGAGGCTGGGAAGGATACTAGGCAGGTGGCATGTGTGGGAGGTGGGGATGGTTAATGCCTACAAAAAAAAAAAAAATAGAATGAATAAGATATACTATTTGATAGCACAACATGGTGACTATAGTCATTAATAACTTAATTGTACATTTAAAAATAACTAAAAGAGTGTAACTGGATTATTTATAACACAAAGGATAAAAGCTTGAGGGGATGATACCCCATTCTCCATGATGTGATTATTATGCATTGCATGCCTGTATCAAAACATCTCATGTAGCCCATAAATATATACACTTACTATGTGCCCACAAAAATTAAAAATTAAAATTAAAAAATCAATTGCATTTCTATGTACAAAT
Organism: Cacajao melanocephalus; assembly: GCA_963573385.1. Lineage (NCBI taxonomy): Eukaryota > Metazoa > Chordata > Mammalia > Primates > Pitheciidae > Cacajao > Cacajao melanocephalus. The sequence continues at coordinate 6,269 of CAUYLG010001459.1, forward strand.
CAAGACCACAATACCATTTACAACAGCATCAAAAAATAAGATAAAGTACCTAGGAATAAATATAGACAAAGATGTGAAAGATCTGTACACTGAAAACTATAAAATATGGATGATAGAAATTGAAGAGAACACAAATAAATGGAAAGATACTTCATGCTCATTGGTCATAAGAATTAATAGTCTTAAAATGTCCATACTACCTAAAGCAATATATAGATTCAATACAATCCCTCTCAAAATCCCAATGGCTTTCTTCACAGAAATATAGAAAACAATCCTAAAATTTGTGTGGAATCACAAACGATCTCAAATAGTAAAAGCAATTCCAAGAAAAAAAAGTTGGAGTCATCAAACATTCTGATTTAAGATTATATTACAAAGTTATTGTAATCAAAGCCATATAGTACTGGTATTAAAACAGACACATAGACCAGTGGAACAAAATAGAGAACTCAGAAATAAATTCAAACATATATAGTCAACTTTTTAAACTAGAGCACCAAAAACACACAATGAAGAAAGTGTACGTTCTTCAATAAATGGTGTTGTGAAAACTGGATTTCCACATGCAAAAGAATGATATTGAACCATTATATTATATTATACTATCCTCAAAAATCAACTCAAAGTGGATAAAAGACTTAAATGTAAGACCTAAAACCATAAGACTCCAAAAATAAAATATAGGGGAAAATATTAAGATTGGCCTTGGCAATGATTTCTTGAATATCACAACTAAAGCTCAGGCTACAAAAGGAAAAATAAATAAATGGAACCACAGCAAACTAAAAAGCTTCTTCATAGCAAAGAAAACAACCACCGACATAAAAAGGCAACCTACACACTGGGAAAAATATTTACAAACCATATATCAGATAAGAGGTCAATATCCAAGCTATTTAAGGAACTCCTACAACTCAATAAAAAGAAATCATATTACCTGATTTACAAATGGGCAAATGGCCGAGCTCGGTGGTGGGCACCTGTAATCCCAGCTACTGGGGAGGTCGATGCAAGAGAATCACTTGAACCCGAACCTGGGAGGTGGAGATTGCAGTGAGCCAAGGTCGTGCCACTGCATTTCAGCCTGGAAGACAGAGTGAGACTTCACCTCAACAAAAAAAAGGGGGGGTAGTGCAATGGACTTGAATAGACATTTCTCCAAAGATGACATTAAAATAGCCAACAGGTACATGAAAAGGTGCTCAACACCACTAACCATCAATAAAATGCCTATCAAAATCACTAAGAGATACCATCTTACACCTGTTAGGATAGTTATTCTCAAAGAGACAAGAAATAACAGGTATTGGCAAAAATGTGGAAAAATGAGACCTTTGTACACTGTTGGTAGAAATGTACATTGGTGTAGCCATTATTTTAGAAAAAAAAAAGTATGGAGTTTCCTCAAGTTCATCTCCTCTGTTGACCTTAGCTCTGGCATTAGTGTCCAGCTTCTCACCCGAAGTCCAACACAGTGGGCCTCCACCTTGGTTGCATGTTGGAATCACCAGATGTTTAAAAATTACTGATGTCTGAGCCTCATCTCTGGATATTCTAACATACTTTGGCGATTGGAAGAAAAGAAAACGGTTGATTCTAACATATAGACAAGATGGAGAACCACTAATCTAGAGAGATTCAGAGTGGGTGTGCAGTGCAGGTCTCCTTGGGGGACTTTGATGAAATATGCCAACAAAAGGTGCTAAGATAAGGGGTGCATTTTAAGGGGCTGAAATAAAGTGGCTGATGAGGATGGTGAAGAGATAGAATCAGCTGAGCTTGGTGATAATGGGCATCAGAGCAGGGAGTAAGGCATAGCTTCCAGGGTCTTGGCTTAGACGACAGAAAGAATGAGGTAGGGAAGACTGGAGAGAGGAAAAAAACTTGCAAGGGGAGACATATTACACTTTGAGATGCCTGTTAGCGTTCCATATAAAGATGGTGAGCATGGAATTGGACACAGTACTCTGGAGCTTGGCAAAAGGTCCACCGCACAGGTAAATTTGCATATTGTTTAAAGGTGGAGGGATTGGTGAAACCACGCTAGGGAGGAAGTATAGGAAAGAAGAAAGCTCTGAACCAAACCTTTTGAGTACTCCAATACCTGGCTTGGGAAACAAAAAAAACAAAGTAATTTTTAAAACAGCCAATATCTATTAGATAATTTGTGCCAAGCCCTGTTCTAAAGGTTTTACTTGTTTTAACTCATTGAATCCACTCAACAGGTCTATGAGTTAGGTCATAACTAACTCTCAAAGTTAGTTTGAGTGAGAGAAAGCTCTCCACTGATCACTTTCAAGCTCAGTCCCTATTCCTTTCCCTTTTGCCCCATGTCTGAGCAAATTAGGTGCTTTGTCCCTTGGCACCAGTAGAAATTTCAAACCATAAAAGGGCCAATCCCAGAGAGAAAGCTTCACCCCAGCTCCACTCTTAGCCACAGTAAAAACCAAAATCCACCCACCACGACTTCACTCCTAACTCACTCCAGACAGAGCTTAAGCCTTTCTCTTTGGGGAATACTTTTGCTGTTTACTATGTGAGTAATAAACTGTATGCTTTTCCTGTGGCTGCTGTAAATTACCACAAAAGTAGTGGCTTGAAACAACAAAAATGTATTTTTTCACACTTCTAGAAGGCAGAAGTCCAAAATCAGTTTCAGTTGTCTGAAATCAAAGTGTAGGCAGGACCATACTCCATGCAGAGGCTCTATGGAAGAATCTGTTCCTTGCCACTTTAAGCCTCTGATGGTTGCTTGTATCCCTTGGCTTGTGACTGCATCACTCTAATCCTCAAAAGCAGCATCTTCGAGTCTCTGTCTGCTAATTTTTATATTGGCATCTCTTGTGTGTGTGTGTGTGTGTGTGTGTGTGTGTGTAAAATCTTTCTCTGCCTCCTTCTTATAAGGATACATTTGATTGCATTTCTGTCTCACTCAGTTAATCCAGGACAATCTCCCTATCTCAAGATCCTTAATTTGAAAAATCCACAAAGACTCTGTTTTCAAATATGTTGACATTTTCAGTTTCCAAGGATTAGAATCTGATATCTTCTGGGGCTACATTTCAGCCTACCACAACATCTATTGGTGCCTATGTGTCATTTGTCCCAACATCCACAAACCTTTGGGGTGAACATTACAGAGTATCCAGCAGCGGATGCTAAGCACTTAAACAGAACAATAATATTATTACCAGTTCACAGATGATGAAACTGAAGGAAGACTGAAGGTTGGGGAATTGGAGAGAGATGTGTTTGGTTTTGTTTTCTTTCAACAGGACTACTCTCTCATTACCTGGAAAACTCTTGAGTCCTTAACAGCAAGCCCACAAGAAGTGAAAAGTCTATCTGAGGTCCAATGAGCTGGCTTAGAAGTGTTGGGGGAAATAAAATAAAGAGATGTCCAGACTCAAAGGAGCCTATCAATTCATAATTATAGAATTCGCTGATTCCACTGTGACCAGAGAAAATACTCTGAATGCATGCAGTTAACTAGCAACTGTCTACAAAGCTGGAGTGGATTTTCAGGTCTATTTGTTTGGAATTAAAGCTACAGTTGTTCTACATTATCCTACCTTTTAAAAAACAGCAGACATTCAATTTACATCAGTAGATACCTTGACAGTAGTTATTCTTGAGTTCTGTTTTTCCTAATTATTAGGCTTACTCTGACATTTTGTTCTTTATAATTCTTTATCAGCACCCCCTGCAGTTTCCCATGACAGTTTATCTAGCACATATGATTAGTTGTATCCTTTAACATTCTTCATTGAGGTTATATTAAGTTCACTTTCCCCACGAAGTCAGAATACTGGATCCACAGTGCAGTTCTTCCACTAACTTGCTATGTGACATGGGGCAAATCCCTTCTTCTATTCAGGTTTCAGATTTTGCATCTGAAAAGCAAGGGAAGTGTATGGCCCTGTTTAAAAGCATAGAGTCCTTTATGGCTGCTGAAGCATTCTAGACTCACCTCAGAGACAGATAATTATAAGCAAGTGTCACGATCCAAAAAGAAACCTAAGCATGCCTCTTAAACCACAGTACTGCTGACCAACATCAGAGGCTGCTGCCTCTGCAAATGTCTCAAGGTGATCCTAAATTCTACTACGTGGCATTAGGCATAGAAAGGCAATCATTCTTGGAATGACTGTAACAGACCTCATTCTTGGCAATTACTGTAGGTGGGAATGAGAAAATTCTTTTATGGTGAACAAAAGCCTTTGTGTCTTTTCCGAGCAGTGAAAAACTGCCTAGATGGACACACCAAACCACCCTGATGGAAGAATTTGGAATGTCTAATTTGAAAAACAGGCACATGGCAATACAATAAGGTCTCTGCCTCTTTTCTTTTCCATTTCTTTTCCTCTACCCTGCTTGTTCCACTCTGCCCAATTTAAACAATGTCCTCTGGAAATTTGAAAGCTTCACTGTAATCATTTTTATTAGATTTAAGCAGTTATTAAATTAATTAGCAAAATAAAGCTGTCAAATAACCAGCTTAATGTGCTCATGGAGTAGACAGCCTCTAAAGAGTCTCTTTATTCCACTGGAGTTAAGCCACTTCCCTCTAGCATGGAACAGTAAGGAGAGCATAGGTTTCGAGCCTGACAATATTGAGCTGGAATCTCAGCTCTATTGCTTCCTTTGTGACCTTGGGCAAGTTGTTTAACCTTTCTGGGCCTACATTTTCTCACTTATAAAATCAGCTACTCACTATGTTAAAAGTGGTTTACATGAATTGTGTCATTTAATCTCACAGTAGCTTCTGAGGTGAGTGTCATCTGCTTTTTGTAACGATTCAGTGAGATCACTCAGGTGAGCATATACTCAGGTGAGATACTCAGGTGAGTACATGGTAGGTGTTAAAGAAAATTGTAGCCAGTTTTTACCATATGCTTGACTGGTTCTTTTTTTGGAAGGATTTGGATGATGTTGGATTAAACACCCCTCCTGGACAGATGAGCCCCAAGAGTCATAGGGCTGAATATAAAACAAATGAAAGGCAGACAAGACTTGAGACATTCAAGTAGTTTTTGCAGGAGAAGACAGGGGCTTTCATTCCTCTCCCACAAAATCTTTACAACATGATTTCTCCTCAAGTTGGCCTCGAGTAACTGATCATCCCTCCCCTCTCACTGTCTCGAATGCTCCTTGCACAGCTTGCCAAACCCCTACTCTTTGATCTTCCTGGACTTCTTCAGGTTATTCCCCAGTTCTGACAGATTACATGTCCACTGAAATTCAACTCATCTTACAAGTTTGAATGGCCCCTCTGAGGATGGTATCAGGATTGAAAGTTGAGGCTGGCTTTATACGGCATATGGTGAAAATAACAGCTGTTTAATATGATGAGAGCTGATTGGAGTAGTTTAATCCCTATTAAAAGCATCACAACTGTAATGTTAATTTTTAAACTAAAAGTAAGGGTGATATTTATATAGTATGCATAAACCAATAATAAATACAAAGCAATTAACAAAATGTCAGTACTACCCATCAGATGTCAGCTCATTGCCATATACCAATGTGTGTAACCTTACCTATCTATATAATACACATACTCTGCTGCATAGATTAACATGCAAATACTTCTGAATTACATGATTACATGTGACTTATAGATTTACATACAAAGAAAACACAGTTAACCAATGAAAAAACAATAAAGATGGCTGAGGCACTAAATAGCCTAAATAATAAAGGAATGTCAAAAGAGGCTAAAATATGGTGCCAATAGCATCAGTAATTTAAAATAAGAAATGCAGTGCATAAGACTTGGCACTCAGGTTTTAGGCTACAGTGACTAAAAAGAAACAGGTTCCAAATTGCAAAAATAAAATAAAACAAGTAATGATCCACTTAATTTTATTGAACCACTGTAGTGGATTGAAGAGTGTCTGCCCAAAATTCTTGTCTACCTGGAAGCTCAAACTGTGACGTTATTTGAAAATAGAGTCTTTGCAAATGTAACTAGTTAAGGATCACATGGTGAAATCATTTTGGATTTAGGGTGGGCCCTAAATCCAATGACTTCCTTATAAGAAGAATAGAGGACACAGAAACACACAGGGGAAGAGCCACGTGAAGATGGAAGCAGAGATTGGAGTGATGCTTCTACAAGTCAAGGCATCAAGAACTGCAAAGGAACCACCAGAATCTAGGAGAGAGGCATGGAACAGATTTTCCCTCAGAGCCTCCAGAAGGAACCAACCCTACTGACACCGCTACTTCAGACTCCTGGAATCCTGAATTATGAGAAAATACATTTCTTTCTATTGTTTTAAGCTACCCAGTTTGTGATAATTTGTTACAGCAGCCTCAGGAAACTAGTACGACCACCTTAACTTTGATATCGGAACCTGACAAAGTACCAAAAATAAAACTGAAAACCAGCCTAATTTGTAAATATGGAAGCATAGAAGCACATATTCTAAATAAAATACTAGCAATGCAATTACTGAAGAATAAAAAATACTAAAAGACGAGTCCACCATGACCAGGCAGGTTTTATGTTAGGCACACATAGCTGTTTATTAGGAAATCTATGAATAGCACTCATTACATCAGTATGAAAGCCATAAAATCATCTTGATATATGTCACGAGGACATTTGTTAAAATCCACAAGTTTCTAAGAAATATTCTTAATAAAATATTTTATAAAGACATTTCCTTATCAAGACATATAATATGCATCTGAATGTGTATATGTTTGTGTGTATACACACATATACTTTGCAGCTCTGTCAACTGAGAAGACCCTAGAAGCAATGGCCCTGGTAGCAATTAACACACCTAGTTCCCAGATTTTGATTTCAAAATACCATTCTCCTTGAAGAAATGGACTGGGACACGGAATGGGCAAGACGAGCCTGAAAGTAAAGAAATGATCAAAGAATGAAGGGATGGGGACGTGCCAAAAGGACTCAAGCACTAACATGAAAAGGCATCCAATGGCTACAGTTAAAACAATTTGAGCCACAAAACAAATAACATAGTATTGAATTATAACTGAAAGTATGAAATATACATGAGTCCATATAAAACATAATTGAAATAAAGAAATGAGGAGACAGGAAAGCTCTTTTAATTAATGAATATAGAAGGAGTAATGGAAACAGAAAATCACCATTTGGCAAACACCACAGCAATACTTGTTTCAAGAAAAACAATCAGTGGATACTAAAATTAGTGGATAAAAGTATGACGAAAAACAGGATATTTACATATTCTCAAAATATCTCCCCACAGGATGCTTATAATTACTAAGGGAAAATAGTATCTTGACAGTGGAGAAAGCAGGCAAACAACAATCATGATTATCATCAATTTTGGAGCATATTGACATCTCTCTGGATAGGATGCCCTTTGAAGAGCACAGCATTATTTCACTGGTAGTTTTGCCAAAAATGAAAAATCTAAATTTCGTCATAAAGAAGCCTCAGACAAACTCAAGTTGAATAACATTCTGCAGAATAAATGGCTAGCTATCTTCAAAAGTCTTAGAATCACTAAAAATAAAGACTAAAAAACTTTAGTCTCAGATTATAGGAGACTAAGGAGACCTAACAATTAGATGCAATGTGTGGTGATGCATTGGATCCTGGATCCCCCTCAAAAAAGATATTAGTGGGATAACTGAAGTCTGTATAATGTCTATAGATTTATTAATAGTACAGATGGTCCTTGACTTAACAATGGTTCAAGTTATACATTTTTTTACTTTACATATGGTGTGAAAGTGATGATATACATTAAATAAAAACTGGTGTGAAAGTGACAATATGCATTAAATAGAAACTGTACTTGAAACTTTGAATTTTGATCTTTTCCTAGGCTAGCGATATATACTGTGATGCTCTGAGGATGCTGGGCAGCCGCAGTGAGCTGCAACTTCCAGCCAGCCACGTGATCACGAAGGTAAACAGCCCATATTCTACAGTGTAGTAAATACATTTTGTACATATATTTTCAATGTACAATGGATTTATCAGGCGGTAACCCCACTGAAAGTTGAGGAACATCTGTATTGCATCAATGATAATATCCCGATTTTGATAATTTTATTATGGTTATATAAGATGTTAATATTTGAGGGAACTGGATGAAGGGCATATGAGAATGCTATGTACTATTTCTTTAATTTTTATAAAACTGAAATTATTTTAAAGTCAAAAGTTAAATAAATATTTAAAAATGAAAAATAATGTAAAATAAATTATAGTGCCTCTTATACAATTAAATTTCATGCAAATATTAAAATTAGGATTGTCTTAAAATAGTAGAGTGCCAATGAAGATATTCCTACACTA
>CAUYLG010001460.1:0-69351 GCA_963573385.1 Cacajao melanocephalus
GTTCAGCTGTGCTTACTGTGAAACTCTCAGTCCTCAGCGCTTCCAATTGCTGTTCTCCTTGTGGGGACGGGACCAGCCGAGCCGGAGTCGTCCCGTATACTCCGCGCCGAGAAGCGCTGTGCTGGGGCGCCGGCAAAATAGCCACGCCGGGCAAAAAAGTCGCGCTGGCGACCCGTGTGCCTCCTCCGCCGGGAATCTCCTAGTCTGTGGGCAACAAAAATTCTTCTGAAAGTGCGGCATCCACTCACTCTCTGCGCTTTCACTGGGAGCTACAATCCTGAGCTGTTGTTAATCGGCCATCTTGGATCTCTCTCGGATGCTTCTCTTTCTTACCTAAAAATGATAAGATAAAGAATAACCGAATATTAAAACTGAATCTGTAGTCATCTAGCCCAACTAGTTCATTTTGCAGATGAGGAAACAGATAGAAAGCTCATGAGTTTTGTTAAGTCTCACAGCTACTCCTGCAAGGGTATTCTTCTCACATCTCATATTACCTATTATGTGCGGGAGTACAAGCTTTGATATGTCAACTTTACTTGCTGTATCAGCACATAGTCCTTCTATATAACCATTTAAAAGTCAGCAATCTGGTATAACTGTCATTTGAATTTTTCCTATAAGTTTTCTGCCCTTCCTCTTCGTCCACGCACTCCCTAAAGTAAATTCTGCAACTAGCAACTCTGAAACTTGTTACAATGCAGAACATTAATAGGGTTTTACATTTTTAGTAGGCTAATGATGAGGATGTAGGACCTTCGTTGCTAGTCCCTCAGGGGTTTCTATTCTGGGCACTTATTAAACTTTGCTGCAGTCTGAAGTATATTTGACCTTTCTGTATTAAAAAAAATCAGCTTAAACTTTATGCATATATTTTTGTAAGTGTGTGTGTGTGTGTGTGTGTGTGTGTGTACACATTTCTCTCTTCTCCATCTATTAGGCAGAGATTCAGACATTATCAGCATTTGAACTTGAAGATATTTGTCAACTGTGTTTGGTAAGGAAGAAGAAATCACTACCATCTAATTTATAATTTTTTTTATTTAACTAAATTCAAGCCTTTTTAAAAATCTTTTTTACTTTGATGTCTATTTTGCAATTTAATTAATGCAGCAAGGGTTTTAGAAAATTTTTGCTCTCAATGGAGATAATCTTAATCCATTCACGGTGACCTTTTCTTGTGCAGATTAGTTGTACACGCTTGTTTAAGCAAATGGTCCTCTGCATGATGTCTCTTCTTAATGATGGGTTTGTAATTGAAAATTGGCTTACTCTCATATGCCTAGTTTGTATGAGAATATAAAAATAGATGTGGACTTTAAAAATATAAAGATATATACCAGTATCCCAAAAAGAAGAGGGAAGAATTCAGTGCCTTTAGGCTATGATTAAATTAGACTATTAGAGTCAGAAAATGGTGGTGACATATGCTACTGTCAAAGTCACACCTGTCTGCTCAGCATTGGAAGCTCTTGAAAAATGAGAGTGATTTCATCTTGGCTCTAAGAATCAGGGCCTTTACAGGACACGAGCCATCTTTACTTTCTCAAATTTTCTTAAACTCACAATATACTTGAAACTGCCTATGTAGGAATGCGTTTATGGCAATCACTTTAAAAGCAACAGTCGTAAACAAAATGAAATGCATTTTACCTTTTTTAAACTTCACTGGTGTAAAAAGACAGGTAACACTCATATTTTGTATTTTTTTTTCAAAATGCGAAAACAATGTAATACTGTTAAATGGTATTTGAGTAAAATAAAAAAATAAACTCATCTCTTCTGTAGACCGTTTCCTGTACCCCCTACTATTTCCGGTTGTTTTTTTTCTTTTCTTTTCTCGTTTTTCTTTTTTTCCTCTTTCTTAGGCTAGCATCCTTCCCTCTCACTTCCTCTTTTTCCTGTAAGTTATGTCAGCCGTTCTTAAACAGGAATATTTTCCCTGGGTAACTGAATGTTCTGGGTTAAGTGTAGAAACTCCATCTTGAAGGAGAAAACAAATATTGTTTTGCGCTTGTGATAGAGGTTTCCTGGACTGTTTTTAACAGCATGGCTTTGAAGGAGTGGGGAACAAGACAGTCTTAGTTTTGCTGAATGCCATGTTGTTAAAGGAAAAGGAGAAGCAGCAGTATTTTTTTTTCCTTTTTAAGCCTATGGGGCAACATATTTTATCAAGACTCGAAAATCTGATTTTGGAAGCAAATACTGGGCAAACCAAATGGTTGCCAGAACGATCAGACTTGTCTTCATATATACTGCTTGCAAAAGGGATCCTAATTTTTTTGTCCAACATGATGAATCATGTTTGTTCTTCATGCAGTAACCCAACCTCCTTCTTCGAAACGGAAAAGTGAGAGCTGCCTGCTGGTGGCTTTCCTGAGTTGCTTTGTGTAAATTCACACACGTGGGCACCCACCTATGGTCAACATCCCCACATTCCCAACAGGTCTTCATTTGCTGATTATTCCTCCTCTCTTTCTAGGTATGATTATCGGGAAATGCTGCACAATGCCACTTTCTGTCTGGTTCCTCGTGGTCGCAGGCTTGGGTCCTTCAGATTCCTGGAGGCTTTGCAGGTAAGAGGCCCTGGAACCTTCCTAGAATAGGGCCAAGGACTGAAGCCAGATTAAGTGAGTTTAACATTATCACCTCTCCTGGGATAAGCTAAAGAGAAAGTGTGGTTTCCGCTGAGGATCTGAAATTATTTTCAAGAAAATCTAAAACATTTTTGAAAAGTGAGGGGTGGAGGGGGGACTTAGTAACTTTAGATGTAAGAAATTAAACGGGTCATATTTGCAAACAGAAGGCAAATCTGATTGCCAACTTGGCCTACCAGGCGGCCTAGCTGGACTCTAGAAAGCAGCCCTGCTCTTTCCCTTTATTCATGGTACTCCCTAAAAGCAAAATTGTCTGTTCTGCCGGCATCCTCATTGTCTCTCAGTTCCTTTAAATTTTGAGAATGATCCCCAGCATGGTGGTGCCACTCAGTTGGCCCAGCTCTTCCAAGGCTCTGCAGTTCAGAGGTCCTGGCTCCAGCCCTGAAGCCTTTGCGGTGGGAGTTTCTCCGCTCATCAACCTCACTCTGCAGAAATGTTCTCTTGAGACAGTTGTCTACATTTCCCACCTGAAAGTTACAACCAGCCTTCTTCGATTGCTAAGAGAAAGCATGCCCTCACCTTCTCTCATCCTGCATTCCTCGACCTCTTGCTGCTATGTTCTTTCTTCCTCTATGCCCTACACCATGCCGTGCTTTTGCTACAGTGCTTCATAACTTATCTCTGCCATCTCAACTGCAAATCATTGTGTCATGTCCTCCCACAGAAGAGCTTCCTTCTGTGGGATGTCTTTTCCAAGTGCTCTCTCTGTGTGTTCTGCATAGAATGCCATCACTAATGTTCTTGTAGCCTCCTGGGATGTTGCATTAAAAAAAAATTGTTCTCTGGTTTGGATTATGAGTTATTTGGAATCAGTATTTTTTCATTAACCTAGTGTTTCTTGGCTGTTTATTTCCCGGCGCAGACAGTAAATTGATATGACTGTGGTTTAGATCACTCCTCACTGAAGGGAACAAGGTTCTGGTTTAGGTGTTTGCAGAGCAAGGGAAACGTGAACACTCTATACTGGTTAAGTCTACAAAACGCTGCATAGGAATGCTGAGCTCCATTCTGCTCTTTGTTGCCCATGACATTGGGGTAAACCACTTTGCACCATCGACTTATGGCAGTTACATTGACAAGACCATTTATATTCAAGGTTGGTTTTATGCTCAGATTTTGTTGGTGCAAGCTTTTGTTATGTGAATAAAAACTTCTCCAGCAAGGCCAGTCGTCTCCATGGAAGTAAGGTCAGCCAAGCCATATACTAGAGTAGAAATGGGGTTTTAGCATTCTAGGGCAAGACTTGCAAATATGAAAATTTAGTCTGGGTACATACAACCTTCGTGTGACTTGATAACTCATAAAATCTTCCTTTCCTTCTGGCCTAGGCAGTCCAGGATTCATGCAGTGTCAAAAATGCCAGTCATTGAAATTGTACTGATTTCACCTCTGATTGGAACAGTTTCTGCTGTCGCTTTCCTCACATTCACGAAGTCCCCTTTTTTGCCCAGGCTGCCTGCGTCCCCGTGATGCTCAGCAATGGATGGGAGTTGCCATTCTCTGAAGTGATTAATTGGAACCAAGCTGCCGTCATAGGCGATGAGAGATTGTTATTACAGGTAAGGAAGGGACCGTGGCCTTCAACACATCAGCAGATTATTGCTGCCCCTGTCCAAACTTTCAAAGAAGATGAATCCAAAAGGTCAGCTCTATAAAAGAAATTTTATCAGGAGAAAATTACCTGTGTCATGGTGAATATGAAGTCGTTTAATATGACATTGTTCACTTTCCAACAAAATCTGCCCAGGTCCCCAGAATATATTCTGAAAAGAAGTTGCAGGTAAAGAACGGAAGCTTTGATTTTCAAGAAGTGGATCTCCACCCCCTTCAATAACCAGAATTTTTAGAAATATTACCAGAGAGTTTTTATCCTACCCTGCTGTTTCATATTCCTTTCCTCTGTTTCTGCACTTGCCTTCAGATTAATTTTCAGAAAGAGAGAGGTCTCTAGGGCTTGTTCTTGTAATTAGTGTTATCATTTCTCAAATGATCCAGTCTGGGTGTCTGAGCGAGTGTTATCTCTAGGATGTATATTTAAATGAGCGGCCCCTAATAAAAGTTTGAACTGCTCAAGAGCTGCCTAGGGAGGGGGATACAATACTCACAGAGAAATCTGAGGGCAGGAATGATCATGTATTATTATTATTATTTTTTTTTTTTAATTTATTTTTTACTAAGGATTTCTAAAGCCCTTTGTGTATTTCTGTTTTAGGATCAATACAAGTTGCCATACTCTTTTCTCCTAAAATTATAGAACATGTTAATGTTTTTCTTTCATTGTACCATACACTTTATCTTTGAATTACCACAAATATTTGCAGATTTTAAAAAAATGTTTTTGCCTTTTTATTTTTTGGATATCCATTAAACTGAGTTTCTAAATCTTTTTTTTTTTTTTTTGAGATGGAGTTTTTTCTGTCACCCAGGGTGGAGTGCAGTAGCATGATCTCAACTCACTGCAACCTCCGCCTCCCAGGTTCAAGCGATTCTCCTGTCTCAGCCTCCCGAGTATCTGGGAATACAGGCACCCACCACCACCCCTGGCTAAGTTTTGTATTTTTAGTAGAGACGGGGTTTCACCGTGTTGGCCAGGCTGGTCTTGAACTCCTGACCTCAGGTGATCTACCTGCCTCGGCCTCCCAAAGTGCAGGGATTACAGGCGTGAGCCACCACACCAGGCCTCTAAGTCTGTTGTTGATTCTACTCTTGTGCTGCTGGCCAGTCGGCTAGCTGACATTGAAGTAATGCAGCACTTTCCCTAAAATGACAGATGAACTAACTGTACCTGAGAGACCTATGGGTTAAGCAAACTAAACTGATCACAGCTCCTGAAACATGACTTCTGTCTGGTACTCAGTTTATGATCTCCATGGTCCCTAGGACCTCAGAAACAAAGGAGGAATATGGCAGAATCCATGTTTTGGTAGGGTAAGTTATTCTGCCCTGAATACAACTTAATTTCTTAGGTGTTCATTGAGAAAGGAGTCTGGAGTTTTTGTGAAAGGGCCACTTTTATGCCAATAATTTCCCATTATGATTCCTTAAGGAAAGGAAGTCCTTGTAGAAACACCGAGGAAGTTTTCCCCATAGAGAGATAGTGTATGCCAAAATCATTTATTCATGAAAAGCCAAACAAAAGTGATGCATGTCATGCTTGTCTGTGTTGCCTTTTTCTTCCTTTATTAAAATGTTATTTTAAAAATAATACATAATCATTAAAAGAAATTTGGGAAATAAACAGAATTTTTTTAAAAATTATAATTTCTCCTTTTATATACCAGTGCTCCCATGAATTTGATGTGAATAAGTTTGAAGTTTGTCTTTAGAATGGAGCTCATTTTTTAGGATACTTAATTGTGGTTGTCCAGTTTCTTTCTTTCTTTTTTTTTTTTTTTGAGACGGAGTCTCGCTCTGTCGCCCAGAGCATGAAGTATGATGGCACGGTCTCAGCTCACTGCAACCTCTGCCTCCAGGATTCAAGCGATTCTTCTGCGTCAGCCTCCCGAGTAGCTGGGATTACAGGCGCCCGCCATCACACCCAGCTAATTTTTGTATTTTCAGTAGAGACAGGGGTTTCACCATGGTGGCCAGGCTGGTTTTGAACTCCTGACCTCATGAGCCACCTGCCTTGACCTTCCAAAGTGCTGGGATTATAGGTGTGAGCCACTGCACCTGGCCGATTATCCAGTTTCTACCATTTCACCAAAGTTGATGGGCATTTCACTTTCTGAAGCCACTTTTTGGGTTGACTCTGAAGATTTGGTTTTTGTCACCCTCCCCCACCCAGACTTGCTGGTTTTTTCCCTCATATTCAGTCTGTCTTTGCACAGCTGCCTCCATATTGAGCAGCAACTGTGTACTATCATTAACAATGGTTTTAAAGAGTTGGCATCCAGCCCAAATGTCTGCTTTGGGAAATGTTTTTTTGTTATGTTACAATTTTTCATTTCCTGTTTTAGAACAGCTCGGATGTTTTTATTTGCATATATTCTTGTCATCATGTCACCAAGAGAGCTTAATGTGGCATTCTTGTATCTATTCTGGTCCATTCCATTTGTTTGGGTACCGTATATGACCTTTTATTAAGACTTCATTGAGCTCTGCAACTTCCAAAACAATCCAGCCAAATTGGAATTAATTAATCACTTTCCCATACCTGTCTCTCAGGACAAGCAGATTAATAACCAATAGCCAAATACCATTAAAACTTGGAACTCTATCTTTTCAATCAATTGGAATTGTCTTCCACAGCACTTTGCAGAGTGCTGTCAGACCCTTGAATCCTATCACAAACCGATAGAATACACTGCACTTGATGTAGTAAGATGAAGATGCATCTTATTTAAGAGAGGGGAACAGTATTGGTAGGTGAGTCTGTGATACTCCTTTTCTCCTTTTATAACCACAGCAGACTCAATTTTCTGGAGACTACATAGCAATGATAGATTTAGGCATTTTTCTTTTTTTGAGACGGAGTCTCACTCTATCACCCAGGCTGGAGTTTAGTGGCGTGATCATGGCTCACTCTAACCTCTACCTCCTGGGTTCAAGCGATTCTTCTGCCTCAGCCTCCCAAGTAGCTGAGACTACAGGCATGCGCCACCACACCTGGCTAATTTTTGTATTTTTAGTAAACACGGGGTTTCACCATATTGGCTAGGGTGATCTTGAACTCCTGACCTCATGATCTGCCTGTCTTGGCCTCCCAAAGCGCTGAGATTACAGGCATGGGCCACAGTGCCCAGCCTTATGCATTTTTCTAAGAGACTGTTTCCTCGTCGCCATGATAAAACAGTGATGCCAACCTATATAACTCTTAGCAATTACCATTGACATTTAGAAGAGGGTATGGTTATGAATATTGAACAGGATAATTTTTTTCTAATCTTTCTTTGGCAATCTAGGTAACTTTCTCAGTGAGTAAATAAGTTTCCTTGGACTTACAAAGGTCCTATGATATGAATAATTTTTCTACCTTCTCAAAGAATGTTTTACTTCCATTTGACCTTGAGCTCTGATTACAGGCTAATGTTTGTCTGCCAGTGTTTCTCCTTTACCTGTTGCCTCTGTTGCAATCCTGTGTTGCAAATCCAGGTATCCACTTTGAGACAGATTTAGTATCTGGTTTTGGACATTGCCAAACCAAGTGAGCTTTTCCTTCTGTTCTTACTGTGAAGCTGTTTTATGGCTCCTCCAAAGGGGAGTGTTGAATTAAAAAATTTTGCTAACACTTCCTTCCCCTCCAATGGAAACTCTCTTATAGTCTTAGTCAAATGCCGTGGGTAACTTTCCTATTAAAGCAGCTAACGGAGCATTGCTCCTTTTAGCCCAGACTCCCATATCTGTCAGATTAGTCGTACGTTATGGAGGCAAGCATGCAGAAAGAGGTGAGCACGAAAGGGCAATTGCTAGTCATAAGGAATCTCCCCTTAGGAGTATAGACTCCATAAATGAAATAGACCTTGAACTGTAGGTGAAAACAGGGAACAAGCCCAGAAAACTTACCAGACTCAGGAAGTACATTTCAGAGCTCCAGACCCAAGCAGATTCCCTTGCAGACATTAAGCAATGGGTCCAACTTTTAATACTATCACTCTGATATCAATAATGATAATAAGCTATATTAATTAAGTTTTCTATGTTTTAGGCACTGCGCTAAGCACTTACATAATCTTCATTAAAACCTGAGTACTTGATCCCCACTTTATATGTAAGGAAGTGGAGTCTTTGAAAAATCAGCTAACTCCTTCGAGAAAGCACTGCTAGTAAATGGTAGAGGCAAGAATCCTGCCTTGATCTTTCCGACTCCCATGCACCTGTGCTTAACCATTAAGCTATACTACCATTAAAAATAATAATATCCCTGTGGTGGCTTCCGATGGTTATATTCACCTCCTATTTTTTAATAACCACTATATAAAAGCCACTCTGCTAACCTGAAAATGTGTAGCAAGGTAACAAGATATAGGTCCTTCCTTTAAAATTGTATACCCTGGAAGAGAGCAGTGATGGCTAAATATATATGAACATTTAAGAGATCCAGTTAGATTTGGGTAAGGGCTGAAGGCAGAAAGAGAGATACAGGGAGCAGAAAGGCTCAAAGGTGAGGTAGAAGGTATGTACACATAAAAGCGACTGACCCTAGCTTCAGGTTGGATGGGAAGGCTCATAGACATTCTCTGAAAAGCCCTTTTGTAGATATTTTATACTTCCTGTGGTAACAAATCATAGAAGTGCTTGGGGGATAAAGTCTTCTGGCCTTTCCCCAAGACTTACAGTTACTCCTCTGTAAAATTTGGTTGTTCCTGTACAAGGTCGAGGATTTCTGGAAACAGCCATTGTGACTATAGAATATCCTAAGCAACTGATAAGCTGCTACTGAATTTTAGAGGTGAACTGTAACTTTCATACATCAGAGGCCACTGGGGCGGATTCCCAGTAAGTGCTGCCTGTAGCTCACAGTTCTTAGGGTCATTTCAACTTAGGAGTTGATGATGTTTAGTAGATCTATATGCTAGAAGCCAAATGCTGTAAAGAATAAAAGCCTAACCCAGTTGGGTTATTTTGATCAAGTACATCTCTTTGTCTTACAGTTATAATTCCTATGTGTTCACCTTGTGTTACAGATTCCTTCTACAATCAGGTCTATTCATCAGGATAAAATCCTAGCACTTAGACAGCAGACGCAATTCTTGTGGGAGGCTTATTTTTCTTCAGTTGAGAAGATTGTATTAACTACACTAGAGGTAAGTGAGACCGCTTGGCTCTTGAGCTTGAATACTGGTCCTTTATACACTTCTCTCAGACTTCTGTTTTGCTATGAGGGATGTGTGATTGGTCCAATGGGGCAAAACCAGATTCCTGAACTTGGACAACATATTGGTTAACCTCTTTTACCTGCTTTGCCATGCCCAAGAAAATACTCTCATTCCTGACAAACTCCACAGAGGAAAACCTACATAGAGAGAAATTATACTCATTCACACAGAGATTGACTCTGTCTTATATCATTTCAGGGATATGTGGGTCATGACTGTCTTCTTGTCATTAACACTCAATGGCATCCTTTGAAGACATATTTCTGGAGTTCATTTAGAAAAAAATATATAATGGCCGGACACAGTGGCTCATGCCTGTAATTCGAGCACTTTGGGAGGCCAAGGCAAGTTGGATCACCTGAGATCAGGAGTTTGAGACCAGCCTGGCCAGCATGGTGAAACCCCATCTCTACTAAAAATACAAAAAATTAGCCAGGCATGGTGGCACATGCTTGTAATCCCAGCTACTCGGGAGACTGAGGCAGGAGAATAGCTTGAACCTGGGAAGTGGAGGTTGCAGTGAGCTGAGATTGTACCATTGTACTCCAGCCGGGGCAACAAGAGCAAAACTTTGTCTCAAAAAAAAAGATATATAATGGCCAAGTAAGCGCAAATCCTCTACCATTCTAAAAATATAAGTAGTTTTCTGGGTACTACATTTGATGGCATTGGGGGGCAGCAAAATTAATACTCAAGACTTATGCAAGCCAGCCAACCAGCATCACTGTGGCAAAGTTGTATTAAGAGGAGAATCAGGATCGTACTCATGTGGCACAGAAAGTGTTAAATTTGCGAAAGCAGAAAATCTTTTAGGCAGATGGATGCCCATCTTCAGGTTGATTTTATTCAGGCAGGATGGAAAAAGGAAAAGGAAGCATGGAGAGGATTAAAACCTTTGGAAATAGAGCAGGTAGCATTGGCCTGAGGCTACGCCAAAGAAGCACAAAGAGCTGGGAAAAGGTTCAGGAAACTGCACACTCATACATTACAGGTTTGCAGGAAGGAGAGCAGAGATCTTCGGTGAGGTGATTCTGAGGTGTTCCCAAAATTAGGTGGGGGCATTTGTGGCCTCCCCTTTGGAGAATTCACTCCGGAAAAAGTGATGAATGCTCTGAAAGCTAATATAATGTGGAACCTACACTGAGAAGTGTGAGTAATACCAAGAAACCGAATTGCCCTGCTTGGTCCACATGGCTGCTTTCTTGCCATTCTGAGTATCAGAGCCAGTGCTGTTCATGCTCCAGGCACACCGAGCATGTATCCACCCCATGCTGAGCTTGGGCTCCTGCTCCCACCTTAGGGAAAGCTCTGGTCAGTGTCCTCTTAAGTACAGTGTATATTTTTTTCATTCAGGAACTGGATGAAAAGGGCTGTTTAGGACCCAGGCCCATCCCCAGAGAGGAGACAGGATCATAATGACTTCCAAGGGCTTCCTTCCTGCAAGCATCACCTCTGTACACTGTAGCAGATTTGAATATTTAAAAGTTATCCTTTGCTTTTTTAATCCTGACCTCCATCTAAGATCCTTCATAGGCCCTTCTTAAAGAATGTTGAATGTTATTTTTTCTCCCGTTTTGGAGTGCAGAGTGCCTTTTTTTTTTGAGATGGAGTTTGCTCTTGTTGCCCAGGCTCGAATACAATGACACCATCTCAGCTAACTGCAACCTCTGCCTCCCAGGTTCAAGCGATTCTCCTGCCTCAGCCTCCCGAGTAGCTGGGATTACAGGCGCCCACCACCACACCCAGCTAATTATTTGTATTTTTAGTAGAGATGACAGGGTTTCCCTATGTTGACCAGGCTAATCTCGAACTCCTGACCTCAGGCGATCCACCTGCCTTGGCCTCCCAAAATGCTGGGATTACAAACATGAGGCACCATGCCTGGCCTTTTTTTGTTTGCTTGTTTGAGACAGGGTCTCACTCTGTCACCAGGCTGGAATGACCTCAAGCAATCCTCCCACCTTAGCCTTCTGAGTAGCTGAGACCATAAGTACAAGCTACTATGCCTGGCTAATTTTTAATTTTTTGTGGAGTCGAGGTCTCATTATGTTGCCCAGACTGGTTTTGAACGCCCAAAGTGGTGGGATCACAGGAGTGATTATTAAAGAAGTATACATTCATTTTAGAAACTATAAAAAACACAGCATGAAATACAAAATCATTCATTCATATAAAACCACTGTTGACATATATATCCACACAAACATATATATTCAGTTTTTATATATAAATTCAAAATTTATTGTAGTTTTAGTTTTAAAAAGGAATCTTTGTATACTTTTATTATAACCTGTTTTTCTGGTTAACAATGTTAATATTTTCTCATGTTATTAGATTTTTTCTATAATTAATGACTATATTCCATTTATGATATCACTTGATTGTTTAATCCCGAATTTGGGTAGATTCCAGTTGTTTCTGGCTTTTTATCTTTATGTACATCATTGCAGTAAATAATCTCAAGGTCATCAAATTATTGTGCAGATTCAATATTACTTCCTTAGGATAAATTCCTTGAATTTGTAGTCCTGGCTTAAATAATATGCCAAATGCTAAGATGGTTTTGTTTTGTTTTGTTTTGTTTTGTTTTGTTTTTGAGACAGATTCTCACTTTGTCCCCCAGGCTGGAGTACAGTGGCACTATCTCAGCTCACTGCAACCTCCACCTCCTGGGTTCAAGCATTTCTTATGCCTCAGCCTCCCAAGTAGCTAGGATTACAAGTGTGTGCCACGGAGATGGGTTTCACCGTGTTAGCCAAGCTGCTCTCAAACTCCTGACCTCAAGTGATCCACCCACCGCGGCCTCCCAAAGTGCTGGGATTACAGGCGTGAGCCACCATGCCCAGCCCCAGTACATTTCTTTCTTCAGTGTTTTCTCATGCCACTTTTACGTATCTTTGGGTTGTTTCTGGCCTTTTTATTCTGTCCTATTTGTTGTTTACCTCTAATGTGTCCAGACCATGTTTCAGTGTTTTAATTTTTTTCACCCTAATATGCATTCCTATCCTGAACTTCTGTTTACTTAAACCAGTATGCTATTATTTACTATTAATACTCTTTTTATTTATTTTTTATAGATAACTCTATCTTTATCCAGTCAATGACTTTTTACATGTATCTTTAACTACATCTCTGTTTATGTCTTTAGGATGGAGTCCCTGAAGTGATCTTAATGAGCCAAAGATTCTAGGCATTTCTAAAGCTTATAATATATTTTGCCAAAATATTATCTAAAAAAATTATATTCCCCTAGAATCTCACAAGCTGTCTGGGCGTGACTCTCTTATGCTCTGCTCTTGTCAGCTTTACAGATCCGTAATTAAAACATACACATCTACCACTTTGCTGATTTGCCAGATTAAAGATAGTATCTCATTAATTACATGTCTTTTGCATGGTGTATTGCATGGATCTGGTCTCTCACCTATTAAGTTAGCAGTGCTCAATTTTTCTATTGTAACAGTTGGATGTCTTACATTCATCAGAATAGGATCCAAGTAAGATCAAGCTGTTTTCATCTCTGAACCTAAAAAGGCCTTTTCCCCCTTGTATTTAAACCATGCAATTTTTTTTAGCAACACAGTTTTATTTTTAAACACTAAAAACCATACACTTCATTCAAATTTATAGCAACTGTCACATCTCTTTATACAGTTCTAAGATTGGATTGTAACAGTTTGACCTCTCAACCAAATTGCACAACAGGTACTACCCAGTTTTCCAAAATACTTCATGACTCAGATTACCCCAGAATTCAATATAATCAGAAAATCAGGGGAAATAGAAGAAAATGCCATCCACAGACACAAATAAACACAGCAAATGTGTTTATAAAAGAACAATAAGTATCACATATCAGAAATGTTAACTTGGCTTAGAACTTAGATGATATACTTCATTTAGTCATTGCTGGAGCTACTAAGGCATGAGAATAATTCACAGTTACCCTTAGGCAGCATAGATTTGAAGATCCTCGGCTCAGGATGTTATGTACTCAGACTCTAGAACTCTAGGTCCTTCTCCCTGCTTGCTATATTCTAGGCCGTGAGAATGGGATTATGGGGTCTTCAGATGTTATGAACCCTAGAGTTGTAGGTAGAGTGCCTAGACTCAATTGAAAACAGGACATCTCATTTTCTCTTCAATGCCAGGGTCAAGTTGTTAGTACATTTCATTGTACAGAACTCTGTCTAGGATTCTGTTAGTTTTTCCAGTTTGATTGAAATTTTCTAATGCTACATCTTGGTAATAAGGAACTATTTAATCAAGCTAGACTCTGTAGAGCTCAGTGAGTTGTTGTTTTTTTGGGGGGCAAATTGACAAGTAACGATGGGGACAAGGATAAGACACTGAAAAAACAGTGCTCCTTCATGGATTCCATTATTTGTCAGAATATTACACAATAACCTGGCACTAAGGATTGAATCATTGGAGCTTACTCATAATCAAGATGAGTGAAAGAAAGTGCTTGAGATTATAATAATATATGAAAAGAGCCAGTGGTAGCTAGGAAGGTAGATAATTAGACTTTTATGAAGTGTGCTCCATTTTCCTCCTCAGTTATCTAACCATGCACATCTGAACCATGGTATTGCTGATGTTATCATACAATGATATTGTGAAATCGATGGGATAAAGGAAATAGAAGATTAATTTGGCTTCAAGTGAGGTGGCATATGGTGGCATCATGTGTCTTAGGCTATAGTGCTTTGGTTAAAAGATGAAGGGCTACATAGAATGACTGTAACCTGTAACCAATAGTCCATTATTTGAAAAAACAGAGGATATATACAAAGAAAAATAAGGAGCTTGTCATTCTTCCCTGTGAATTCACATGAATTAGTAATATTGTCCTTATCGAGGGTGCCATCTGGGACCATAACAAAAAAAGTCTTGTATTACGTGTTTGTGTATGTGTGTGTGTATTGATTTTGTTTATAGCCAAAGAAGCATTCAACCTCTAAATCTGATGTCTTCTTCCACAACAATAAAGAGTAAGCATTAAGTGTCATGAAAAGATTCTGGGAGCTGTCCAGTGTAGTGGTAGGATGAATTGGAGAAGGAAAAAAAATGATCTTTCTATATGGTGAAATGAAATCCATATTCCTTCATGCTTTTGAGAAGGCAAGTTGATATATACCTTGTAGAAGACACTTGGCAATACTTATGAATGACCTTAAAAGTATTTTTACCCTTTGACAAAGTCCTACAGAATCAATTCTGGTCTGGCGCAGTGGCTTCTACCTGTAGTCCCAACACTTTGGGAGGCCGAGGAGAAAGGATTGCTTGAGCTCAAGAGTTCGAGACCAGCCTGGGCAATGTAGTGAGACCTCATCTCTACAAAAATTAAAAGTAAACAGTTAGCTGGATGTGGTGACCATCTTCTGTGGTCCCAGCTACTCAGGAGGCTGAGGCAGGAGTATCCTTTGAGCCCAGGAGTTCGAGGCTGCAGGGATCCATGATCGCACCACTGCACTCCACCCTAGGTGACTGAATGAGACCCTGTTTAAAAAAAAAGAAAAGAAGAAATCCTAAATATGGAAAATATTATTCATAAATATGTTCATTGCTTTGCATGGAAAAATTGCTGAACTGGTCATTAAGGATAAGTAAATTATGAATACTATTAATATGGAAAAACATCTGTAATATATAATATCTGTGCTATTACAACTATGTAGTAAATGGAAAAACCAGTGCCTAGAAAATGAACACAGGAATGAGTTTCTTTTTAAAGGCAGATATCAAGCCTTAAGTATAACAATTTAGGCAGCTATTCTTAAATTCTGAGAGGCTGTTATAATTAATATGGTATTTTATTGTTTTGTTACAAATGAGGAAAATAATACACAATGGTGGCAAATTGCTTGACCCAGGTTAAATTCAACATTTGCTGTTGCTTTTATACCTGTCCTATATCTTTCTGTCAAGATCCGTTGGAAGACGGTATAAAATGCTTGTTGTTATTTCAGAAGAGGGCTGTATCTTATTATCATAACCTTGAATTTTAAAAGATAACAATATTGTGATACAGAACCAAAAAGATAGTCTATGGCAGTGACAAGCACACCACCCAAAGACCTGATGTGAATGATGACCCATTTTGTGACAGCTCTGAGTTCCATGCCATTTGTCTGTAGGTTCGATTTATAATGCTGTCTATTGTCAATTTATTTTTTGTCTTGATATCCAAACATATTTAAGTGACCAGATACTAAAAGGTACATCAATTTGAAAAGAAAAAAATAAATAAAAAGGATCTAAAGAAAAACTATAATGGGGAAATAAATAGACAGTATATTTGGAAAGTACAAATAATAAAAAACGAGAATAAATGTTGTACAAAGTGAAATTGCTAACCATGTAAAAAAAAATCCTTCACAACTGTGACAATTTTCTCATAATTAATGCCAAGACAACAGCATTTTAACACATCCCTGTCGTACCACAAAAAGTAAAAATAAATATTTTCACTAGGTTCCTGAAATCTCCGCCAAATTAGGAACCTCTATCTAGCCATATAAAATTAGCAGTTTTGATCTGGGTAAAAGATAAAACACAGAAATCATTGAACTAAGATATTTGAGTTCTTCTGAATTTTCTCCTTGCTTCCTTCCTTTTCTGTCATTAGAAAAATAAACATAAGATTTGCAAAGATAAATGTAGCCCACTTTATTACTTATCTAGTCACCAAGTGGAATGAGATGCGTGTGTTAATAACCTTAGCAAATAATAAAACTCCATTTAAAATAGTCTGTACTTAAAATCACTTTGCGTTAAATGTCGACCTGGAAAATGGTGATTTGGGTCTTAAATCTCTTAAGACTTATGGCAGGATGTTTCTTTTTTTTTAATGTAAAAAAAATTTGCTGAAAACATAAAATTCTTTACCAAGTTAATTATTTGCCAAATCATATTCTAATGAGTGGATGGTATAATTATAAGAGTTTGAAAGTCACAGAGAGAAAGCTATAAAGTAGACTAATCACATTCAACTAACAAATGATTTGGGATGGGAGAATGTTCGACTCTAAATGTAGAATTTAATGATCTGCAAGGTCCCAAAGTCCAAAGAAACTAATGAACTAGCTTGGCTATTATTAGTCTTCATATGCCATGGTTCTTGTCCTATTATGTATGATGTTTTAAGCAATTGTTAACTCACTATGAGATAAAATATAGAAAAACTTCAGTAACCAGTACCCAGAGTCCTACAGTTAACTTTGAAAGGAAAATAAAATATGACAAGCAAACACATCTAACTCTTGAATTAAAGGAACAGCTGAAAACCTCAATGGCTTCTAGAATATGTCGTGTCTTCAATATGCTTTTCGTTCAGTGTCTACATGGTCTACGTTGACCTCTCTGTCCCCTGAGGACAGATCTTCTTGATGGGAGTCTGGGACCAGTTCTTAGATGCTTAACCATCAGGGAAAGACTAACAGTTCCACACAGCCTATTTTGAAATGAGCATGGATTCATTATTATACAAAGACAAGATAAAATTTATGGTTTAACTGAAGTTTAATTAGGAAATTTGATAGGCTATAATTCATATCTTTCTCTTACTCTTTTTCATTGCTCCATTATTCTCTCTGTCTCGCAGACATTTTTATCTGGAGAATGAGAGTGGGAGGGAGGGTAGAGTCGCCACTCTGAGTGCCAGCATCTTTCAAATTTGGACTGAACATCATCCTTTCCAAATATCAGAATCTCATCCTCACTGTGTGCTATGCTTTTGTTTTCTAGATTATTCAGGACAGAATATTCAAGCACATATCACGTAACAGTTTAATATGGAACAAACATCCTGGAGGATTGTTCGTACTACCACAGTATTCATCTTATCTGGGAGATTTTCCTTACTACTATGCTAATTTAGGTAAGTGAGATTCCTCCAGGGAGTTGCCCTTGTTTACCCACAAGATGTCATACAGAACTAAGGGCCTTTATTCTTCTATTCTAATGGGACCCGTCTAACACCCTGCGTTGAAGATTGCTTTTTCTAGATCCTTGTTATAAGTGACATAACAAGTTCAAAAACAGAGCAGAGCATTGCAAAATGAAAAAAAAAAAAAAGATAAAACTTATCTGTGCATATACACTTCATATTAATTCTTTTTGAGAAATAGGTTCCCCAAATTATGGATCATTTTGAACATGGCAGTGGGTTACCTATCATATTAAGCCTCATCATATATAAGATGGAGTTAGGAGAGCTCTCCCCAATTTTTTTTCCACAATCCCAACATCTCTATTCCATACCAAAGAAAAACTGAATAAGAAAAAAGGAGAAATAACTAAGAATGTATGACAAGCACAACTTTATTCACTTTTCCAAAGTTTGTTATGCTCCTTTTATGTGCTATGCTAATGTATTGCTGGGTACTAGAAATAAAAAGTCAAATAAGATACGGTCTCTGCTTTCAAGCAGTTTTTAGTCTAAACACAACAGGGAAAAGGGAATGGCAGAGGGATGAATCTCTACACTGGCTACTATTATTGCCTTAGACATTCATGTATTTGGAGCTCCAGTCCCTCTCATGTTATGAACATCATCAACATTTCCCCTCATTTGCAATTCTAAACTTGAGAAACCCTAAGACAGTAAAGCATCTTCCAAGTTGATACCGTGAAAGGACAAGATTTTCTACTCAGTGCTGTTGCTCTCCCTAACATCCTCACCCTTTTAAGTTGTACATGTTTAGCCTGAAACTGAGGAGATGAAACCTAAAGAAATTCATGGCCTGAAGCATCAACCAGTGACAAAGAACCTTTTAATCCAAACCAAACCTGTTATGGGAACCATCTCTAATTCAGTGAATAGTCGACATTTGGGTAACATATTTAGAATTTAGAAATTGTCAGACTGAGGCAGTGGTTGACAAGAATTTCTGTATATTTCCTGTACAATGTTTAGATCTTCATTTGAAGTTAGCACATTCGAGGTGTGTAAATGATGCTTCTTAAGCCTCATCATATATAAGATGGAGTTAGGAGAGCTACCTGACTCCATCTAAAATCTAAAAGCAGGAAAATCTAAAAGCAATGACTTGTCATTCCTGTTAAAAAAAAAAAAAAAAGCAATCCCTCAGACACATTTATTCTTATTTGGCAAAATTTTGAATGTGTATCTAGATATTGGAAAGATTAACTTGTTTCTTACATACAATTAAAGTGCTACTGCTGGATGATATAATTTTCTCTACAAAACCTTTGTTTAATCCTGTAATATACATATAGTCTGATTCTAACCTTTATGCTATCAGTATCAAAGCTTAACTTGAATGTCCTTGCACTGTGTTGTTCACAGTTAAGCCACTAAAGTGCCAAATTAGTGGGTCTAAACTGATGAAGTTTTAAAAGGCTCTTAACCTGTCTCTAATTTCTTAGTGAGTTCTTATGGGAAAACTCCTTGGGGGGAAGCCATCTCACTTCTGTCTCTTTGGTGACAGTGGTTGTTTTGCATAGCTATGATCCTTTTTAACCCAGTGCTTCAGAGCTCGGAATTGGCAAAAGTCTGCATCATATACTTTTTTTCTCAGCTATGTCACTGCTACACAAAGAGGAGATTGTGGGAATATGGAGGCTTCTTCTCCAAAGTAATAATGATGATGGTGAGGGTGACGATAATGATAGCTGCTGACATATACTGAGTAACTGTTATTTCCTAAGTCCTGTTCTAAGTGCCTTGTATGCATTAACTTTTTTTTTTTTCCTAAGACAGAGTCTTGCTATGTTGCCCATGCTGGAGTGCAGTGGCTCCATCTCGGCTCACTGCAACCTCAGCCTCCCGAGTTCAAGCAGTTCTGTGGCCTCAGCCTCCCAAGCAGCTGGGACTACAGGCACACACCACCATGCCCAACTAATTTTTGTATTTTAGTAGAGATGGGATTTCACCAGGTTGGCCAGGCTGGTCTCGAACTGCTTGGCCTCAAGTGATCTGTCCGCCTCGGCCTCCCAAAGTTCTGGGATCACAGGCATGAGCCACAGCACCCAGCCAGACTTACTGAATTTTTGCAGTCCCATAAGTTTGGCACTGTTACTGTCAGGTTGGTTTCCCAGCTGTGGAAACAAAGGGTTAAGTAATCTTTCCAAGGTCCTACCATGACTAAGTGGCTGATGTGGGATTCAGACCTCGACAATCAGACCCCAGATGCTGTTCCCTTTCTCCTTTTTTCCCACTAGCTAGTTATTTGAAATGCTGTTAGGTAGAACCCTTTCATTACATAATTAAAAATTAGACACATGCATATACCATGGGAGAGATAGCACATTTAATTAAATCCATAAGAAGATGCAAGTGACCAGAAGTAGTACCACTCAAAAGGGTGGTGAATGGTGTATTTAGACACTGGGTACCTAAAAAGCCAAAAGAACATCACAGAAACATCACCGAGAGGGGCAAAAGACATCAAGGCAAGAACCTAGAAGTGGACGTTGATCTGGAATTTCTTGAGGTCTCTGGACTCAGGCAATAGCTAGCCAGCAGCTTTTCATCTTGTTTTTGTCCTGTTAGGACATATGAAGCAAAGGAGAAATCACCCAGGAGGGAACGTTTGCTCCAGCGTGAGGCAGCAAAGCAAGGCGGTGTAATTTTCTAAGTCTTGTTTTCCAGCGCTTCATTAGGCTCTGCTCTCCTTTTTATTTCAGGTTTAAAGCCCCCCTCCAAATTCACTGCAGTCATCCATGCGGTGACCCCCCTGGTCTCTCAGTCCCAGCCAGTGTTGAAGCTTCTTGTGGCTGCAGCCAAGTCCCAGTACTGTGCCCAGGTGAGTGGGAAGTTGACAAAGCAGCCCCTGCCTGCTCCAGCTCCAGACCAGAGACTCCTCCCTCCTTACCTGTTATGCCCCAGGTTCCCCGGGACTCCTCCAATATCACCCTGCTACTCCCTTTCATTCTTCCTGCCTCATTTCAGCCTTTTCATCTACTTAGAAATTCTTTGAAGTGAAATCTGGCATGGGGAAGGGGTGAGTTACAGAAAGACCTTAGCACTGGTATAGGGTTAAAAAATATATATACATACACCAACACATTCTGTAAAGAAGATATAAGCATATGATTTTGTTTTTAAATGTCAAAATGATAAAGTAACATCCCAGAAACCTCCGGAGGACCCAGACAACGAAGCTTCAATAGAAGAAGCAGACTTGGTGGTGTCATGGAGCGTCAACTTTTCTTTTCATAGCAACCATGACTAATTATAAAATTGGGAGCAGATGATTATGTCTGTGGTAACAATATTTTCCAAATCAGTGTTGCTCCCATACTTGAACAGTGGTTTTTCTGATTTGCGAATTAGTTTATACAAGAAGGTTTACAAATGAGGAAAGAATTCAATAAGGAAGTATGCATTTTTGAACTAAATGCCTTTATTGGAAATTATAAAGCCTATAACATCAGCAGCCATTCTAGAGAATGCAAAACATGAGCTCATCCGAGTTCTAGCTTGAATTCTTTTATTTCTCCCACATTGTCTGGTTTAGTGCAAGTTCACAGCAGATGTTCAGATGCTCAGTATACATTTTTATTTAATTTGATCAGAGCTGTTATCTCACACACCATCATAAGATACCAGAATGTAGGAAACTACTTTATGAAGCTCCAGCCACCCTGAAATTCTTTTTCCTGCAGCTTTCCCCTATCCTCAGACACAGGTTGTGGTTTTTATGTTACCCTTTCTGTCCTCTCTCTAGTTGTTGGGGTGTTAAGGTTCTGAGGTCGTGTGGGAATGGACTCACTTTAAAATTCAGTTTTGATGTCTGCCGTTCTGTCTTGCTGAGATCTCCAGCTCCTCTTTCTCTTTGTCTGTAAGAAGAGGCTTTGGGTTGGAGGCCTACGTAAATATAGCCTACCCCAGCCATCTAATGGCCCCATCCTTTTCAGATCATAGTTCTATGGAATTGTGACAAGCCTCTACCAGCCAAACACCGCTGGCCTGCCACTGCTGTGCCTGTCATTGTCATTGAAGGAGAGAGCAAGGTAAGACTCGAAGGGGACCCATGTGTGAAGCCACCATGGAATTTGTTTCTGCATGGGACATTTTGGGTCTTGGCCCTATATAGTTTCTCCCTGTTCCTGGATTATTTTTTCTAAAATTGTCCTTTTCTCAGAATATTCTTAGCTTTGACAGCAATAGGCTTTCGAATCAGGGAAACCTGAGTCTTAATATTAACTCTTTTGTAGCTTTGTGACCTTGTGTGTATACTTAACCTCTATGAGCCTCAGTTTCCTCATCTACAAAATAGAAATAATAATACATACCTTGTAGGGTTGCTGTTAGGATTAAATAAAGCCCAGTGCTGGCAATAGTTGTCTTTCCCTAAATGACAAGGGTGAAGATAAAGCTGATGGTGGTGGTGATGCATGAGGTTTGCTTGGCTGATTAATCTGAATGAGCTATGTCAATCAGAATGGTGATTCTTTCTCCCATTCACTTTAAAAAGGATATTTCCACCTTAATTTGTTTGGCGTCTCCCTGTAAAGATTCTCACAAGTGCCATATAGCTGGCTCCTCTTCTGTTCTCCAGTTCACTTTGCCTAGAGCTGAACTATATTTCTGATCATCTCCCGGCCCTTTAGGGTCTTCATTTGCTAATGCTTCTAATTGACATTTGAGGCTGTGTATAATCTGGCCCTAGCCAGCCTTCCCATTTTTTCTCTCATTGCTTTCCCCTCCAAACCCTGTCCCTTCCCAAATTTGATGATGTATAATTATCTGAATTGCGCCATGTCTCTTCCTACCTCTGATTTTGACTTTGCCATTTGTAAATCTTGACCACCCCTCCTTAACTCACTATCTCTGATTGTCAACATTCCCACATATTCTTGAAGCTTCCGTTGGATGCTACTTCATCCTTGAAATTTCTCCTCCTGAAGAGCAGCCGACTCTGTTTTCTCTAGCTTCTGTTTGTTACTTTCTTATAGATCTCACCCATTGTGAAGGAAGCAGTCACCACTAAATGAAATTGAGATTGGTGAAGCAGTGTCATCTAAAAGACTTTCCTCATCCGTCCTCAAAGGGTCAGGTCATAAGAGACTGGCTCACACCTTTGTGCCAGAATGACAAAATCAGTTTATTAGGCTAAACCATTTGATATCATCATCGACTCACCAAAAGTGGCAATTTCATATGGTTTGACATAATACAATGAGAAGTGTAACTGTCACACAGACAAGATGATCAGTGCATTATCTATTCAGTTCGCATTTATGAGTGTCTACTGTGTGCTGAGTACCATGTAACATGCTTGGAACACAGTGGGGAATGTGACACATTTAGCCACGGCACTCATAAGGCCGGAGTCAAGCAACCTGTTTATTAGAGAGCTACTTGGTAAGCATTTAATGAGAAAAGGTGGATGTTGGAATAATCACATGCCTCCTTCGCAAATCCATCTCACCATAAGTATGGTTTTACGCAACCCCTTATATCCTCCCCCTCCCCATAAAATAGCCCATTATAGGAATGGCAATGTCCCAGTTCCAATGCCTGAAGCCCCGAGAAGGCTCAGATGCAGACAGTTAACTTTCAGCTTTGGGATTCTTTGTTTTGTATGCTTCCATGGGTCAAGGAGCCCAGCTCTCCTTCTGGTGGAAAATGTCTTTCTTTGGATATGTCAGGATATTCAGACACACTCCAGTCTAACTGTCTGGGAGCCATTCTGATTTCTTTAGGTAGTATAGCATTTTCATGCTCTGACTCACTGATTGATTTTATATTTTCATTCTCAGTGAAAAGAAACTCCTTGTTTCTTTATTTATAAAATGGTAGTGATGATAATAGTACCTTTCTTGTGGGCTTTATCAGATGTCTCTTACAAGATGCCTCAGATCCTCCCAGTTGCATCTATATTCAGGCTCCTGGCATTTGTTCAGTCCTTGCCTCCACCTTGGGCACTGAATCCAGTGGGCTGGGTGCTTCCTGTGTCTCTTCCCTGACTCTCCGTGCCCTGGGATCGCACCTCACAGTGAAGCATTTGCACGTAAGTCTTACTTCAGGCTCAGTATTGCAGGAAACCTGGGCTAGGACATGGGCCCATTTTGAGGATTAAATGAGATCATTGCATAACAGGCACATATAGTCCTGTGCCTGTTATATATGCACCAAAGGTTCAATAAATGTTAGCTGCTCTTTTGGGAGGCATCATAATGTTATTATTTGCATTGTGGGCTCTAAAGTCAAACTTACTTTTGTGTGACTTAAAGCAAGTTACTTAATCTCTGTGTCTCGATGCCCCCTTTCAATAAATGGAGTCATAATACATAACTAATAAGGTAGCCAAAAAGATCAGATTATATGAGACTACATAAATAAATGTACTGAGAACTGTGGGCGCACTGTGGATGCTCAATAAATCTTAACTATTATTGTCTTTTCTGTAATTACTTGTGTACATTACTTATGTACCCTCCTCCCCACCCCCACAACACACACACACACATACACCACACACAACAGTAAACTTCTTGAGTCCTGGTCATTTCCTAGGCATGTTTGTTAATTTTTTTTTTTTTGAGACGGAGTTTCACTCTTGTCACCCAGGCTGGAGTGCAATGGCGCGATCTCTCTGCTCACTGCAACCTCCGCCTCCCGGGTTCAGGTGATTCTCCTGCCTCAGCCTCCCGAGTAGCTGGGATTACAGGCATGTGCTACCACTGGCTAATTTTGGATTTTTAGTAGAGATAGGGTTTAGTAGAGATGTTGATCAGGCTGGTCTTGAACTCCTGACCTCAGGTGATTCACCTGCCTCAGCCTTCCAAAGTGTTGGGATTACAGGGGTGAGCTACCATGCCTGACCAGCATGTTTGTTAATTTTAAAAGAGTTGGGCTTTCACATGGTAGCTAAATCTTTCTTAAATGAACTAACAA
Source organism: Cacajao melanocephalus (assembly GCA_963573385.1). Classification (NCBI taxonomy): domain Eukaryota; kingdom Metazoa; phylum Chordata; class Mammalia; order Primates; family Pitheciidae; genus Cacajao; species Cacajao melanocephalus. The sequence goes on from CAUYLG010001460.1 coordinate 24,348, forward strand.
GGAAAACCCAGTTCACTCAGGATTGACTTTGTAAGTACATTGTACATTGGTTCCTCTCATGCTAATCCATTTTAGAAGGTCGCAGAGGCAACATATTTGAAAGAAAGCCTCTCATTTCTGCATGAGAATTTGAAAGTAGATGGCTTATAGGCTTTTTACCTCTGTCGGTGAAACAGGTTCAGAAGAAAAGGAAACAGATCCCTTTAAGACCTGTGGTTGGGCAGATGAGGAGGAAGAAGTCCTACATCTTCCTCACTCTCCATTTAAAAATCTCCATCTCTAGCCTTGAATTTAAAGTTAATGTGTTTGCTACTTTGGCTGCAAAATTCTGTTTTGAATTTATAGGCCTTGTCTTTGCAGTTTTCCCCTGTAGTCTTAACAAGGGAAAGGTCAGGGCGGTGCTAAGCTGGCAGCTAATGGTTTCTGCATTAGTTGGTGGACATGTAAACAGTATCAGGAAGATTGCTTCAGGCTGAGAATTCTGAGCACTGTGTCCATGGGGTTGCTGATCACTTTGTGTTTTATTTCAAAAACCTGAGAAAGAAAAAGAAAAGAAAAAACCCTGACCCAGTTGACAGATGGTGTAGGAGCAACCCCTGAAGCCAAGTATGCTACGGATATGTCCCTTGAGCTCTGAGAGATGAGTTGGAGCGGGCACTGTCCATTCATTAAAGTCCTAGGTGCTCTGGTAGCTTCACGGGCAAATAAGCCGAGTTTGAGATGAGGCCTGCGGATGAGCTGGCTTCTGGGGGTACTCAGATTTGGGGAGACTGCAGCTCTGGTAGCTAGCTAGGTACCTCCCTTTTCCTCTTTCCCTTTGTCTCCAGTGTTAAGTTGCTTCTTTCCCTGGCCTTTGTCTCTTCAAAGCTGATGGCACGTGTGAATTCAGAGGGGATGTCATCATTATTACTGTAACTTCTAGAAGAAGGTGGTGAGCATGTGATTGGCATATGTGTTCTTGAATTCACTTTTGAGGTCCTTTCCATTTAGATACAGCCCAGTGGCCAAGGTACTCCACAGAGTCACACCATCTGGGGGAAAATTCTGAGTCCATCTTGGGCAAGATACTTAACCTGTGTATCTCCTTTTCCTCCCCTGTAAAATGGGGTTGTTATAAAGATGAAACAAGGTGATGTACCTGAAGGACTTGGAACATTTCCTGGCACATGGTAAATGTTCAAAAAATCTTACTCGTATAGTATCAGCATTCTTATGGTTAGTTCTTCCAAGGTACATTTAACACAAAGGTTTAGGTTGTGACTATTGCAGGGTAACCGCTCCACCCTCAATTTTACCAGCTGATGCCATAATCTTCAAAGCCCCCACCACACACACACACACACACACACCCACTGTGTGAACCATTCATTATTCTGGAACTGCCCAAACTTTATGCATATACCACCTTCACAATTTTTCTAAATCCATCAATCATGTGTGCTAATATTTAATTTTTTTTTTTTTTTTTTTGAGACAGAGGCTTGCTCTGTCATCCAGGCTGGAGTGCAGTGGTGCAATCTCAGCTCAAGGCAACCTGTGCCTCCTGGATTCAAGTGATTCTCCTGCCTCAGCCTCATGAGTAGCTGGGACCACAGGCAGCACCACGCTCAGCTAATTTTTGTATTTTTAGTAGAGACAGAGTTTCACCATGTTGACCAGGCTGGTCTTGAACTCCTGGCCTCAAGTGATCCACCCACCTCAGCTTCCCAAAGTGCTGGGATTACAGGCATGAGCCACTACACCCAGCCTAATATTTTTCTTTAAATCAGTATACTCTTCATTTTAGTGAAATTATTTGTAACTTGAATATTACCTTTGATTGCTGTAGTTGGTAATATATGTGTATTTTTTTAACCTGTGCTAATACATATTATAATTCACAAATGTTTGTAATTTGTAAAAGCAGCACTTCTACAATGATCTGCTTTCCCTGTGGTTTTGTCCACACTTGGAATCACTGCTCCATCCATTCACTCTTTCAGTCAGGAAGAATGGGTGTCAGGATGTAGATTCTCTCCTCATTGCCTCTGTATCTGCTGAGTCCTGTCTTTAATGCTTCATTTCTATCTATACCTGGTGAATTCTTTCTGCCCATCAGGGGCCTGCTTAAATATCTCTTCTTCTACAAGGCTTTCATCTGCTCTTCCAGACAGCTGGCTGCTCCATCCTGTGGTCTCCTGGCACTTTTTGATTCAAGCAAAGACTGGTCATCTGCTTCTTGGTCTCCTCTACAGACCATGAACTCTTCAAAGGCAGAGAATATGTCTTATTTATCTTTGTACCCTCTTTGACCAGCAAGATGCCTGGTACACAGTAGGTGCCCAATAATTGTTGAACAAATAAATCCACATTGATAGGCGATAACATTCCTTCAATGTTGAGGGGTGACACGATACGATAGTAGCGCATCCTTTTTTTGAGACGGAGTCTTGCTCTGTTGCTGAGGCTGAAGTGCAGTGGCGTGATCTCAGCTCACTGCAACCTCCGCCTCCCGGGTTCAAGTGATTCTCCTGCCTCAGCTTCCTAAGTAGCTGGTACTACAGGTGTGTACCACCTCGTCCAGCTAATTTTTGTATTTTTAATAGAGGCGGAGTTTCACCACGTTGGCCAGGATGGTCTCAGTCTCTTAACCTCGTGATCTGCCTGCCTTGGTCTCCCAAAGTGCTGAGATTATAGGCATGAGCCACTGCGCCCGGCCAGTAGCACATTCTTTATGCAGGTGAGGATGGGAGAATTGTCCTGAAAACAAGACTGAAGTTACCTCTTTCCCTCCCCACTGCCTACCTCGTACTTCCTCCCAGGTTATGAGCAGCCGTTTTCTGCCCTACGACAACATCATCACAGACGCCGTGCTCAGCCTTGACGAGGACACCGTGCTTTCAACCACAGAGGTAAGAACCCATGCCTGAGGAGCGGCAGGTGGGCCCTTCAGACAGTCGCCCCAAGTTGCACGATGCTAGTGCTTCTCTTAGCCATGCCTTGGCAGCAGTCAAGAACATTTTTCACAACTTCCTACAGCGCTGGTTTTAATCAGCCCGAGTCCTCTTAGCACCTTGCCGCCACCTGGCACTCTGAGGAGGGCATCTCCCCTTCATTGTCTCTGCTAATTGGCTCCTCATTTGCATAACTGGGCCTTACCTCTCCTCCTAGGCCTGCCCTCCTTTTTTGTTTTTAAACAACACAGTTGTGGGCAGGTGCACAGAACCGAGGGGAAGGGGAAGGGTGCCGATTCTGCATTATCTTGAAACCATGCTGTCCAGAGCAAACAGTCTCATCCTTCCCCATATATCCTATAGCCTCAGTTAGGGAACACTATTTTGGGCTCTAAAGGCGGCTTTTCTCTCTTGGTTTAAAGTGCTCATTTTCTTTGACCTATACAAGAGCAAATGGTTTCACTTTAACGCTGTGATGGAGATTCCTATTTCAGATGTTCAGGTATTTGTGCCAAAAATAAGATTGCCCAGAGAATGTATGCGGAGGAGAGAGAGAGGAGGAAAGATAGATATGGTAGAAAACCAATTTTTACAACTCGAATGAGTATTGATCTCTGAAACCTTCCTTTAAACCATGCAGGGGACCAAAGACAGCTATATAAAAATGGAGTATACGAGAAATACATTATTAATGGCAACTACTAAAAAGCATGGGAGACGCAACTACTTATGCCTTTCCCCTCCCTTTCTTTTTTCCTTTGTGTTCACGATCATTTTTCTTTTAATGTCAGCATCGGTACTTACTAACCTGCACTTTCCTGGACACCAGTCTGGTTCTAATGGCCTGCTGCCCACAGAGCCAGGACTGGATCTTGGCCTAGGCTGGTGAACTCCTTATCTCCTTCTTGAAATTCCACAGATGTTTTCGATTGCCATCAGATGGAGCTGCACAGATGTTAGATGCCAGGGCAACCTATCCCAGGACAAAATATCCTGGGCCTCACCTTGTTAAAATGCTTTCTATGCAGCCGAAGCTCTATAAATACTTGTTGAATGAGTGGTTGAGCAGGGTCGGGGGATGCAGGCTTTGAGGATTAAAGGTGGACACACTGCCAATTGTATCATATGTAGGTTGGCAGGAGGAAGGGATGTTGATAAGTTTAACATTTAAAGGGAAAGGCAGCTATGGAATACAGGGTACAGATCACTCCAGCTTGCATATTTTCTGCCGCTTTTTGCAGGGGAAGCTGGAATACATTCATTCATCACGTATTTATTGAGAGATTTCTTTGTCCTGGTCTCCATGCCAGATACTTCACTTACACATTTCCAGCTTACATCCATCTGAGTCCTGGCAACAAACTGAATTTAAATCAGATGATTCAAATGAAGGAACTTGGGATTACTTAGGGAGGTACAGATGGGGTTAAAAGATCCCATTAGAAAGGATGAAGTACCTGGTGAGTAATGGTAGCAGAAAGCAGCTACTTCCCTTGGCCTGAAGGATTGAGAGAAGGAACTCCTTCTTCCAAAGGCCCTGAGAGAGGGCACTAGGAAGAAGAGGCTGCTCTACAAGTGCTATGATCATGGAAGGACGTGGCTACTGCCAGAACTCTAGTGGCAAAGGAGAGAGGGAGCAGAGAAGAGATACACTGACCCCTCTCTCTGTCCTGCCTCGATTTTCCTGCTGGTGACTCCCATTGACCTAACCTGACCAGGTGATGCAGCCCATTGGGGTCCCTCATCCGAGGGCACAGGGCAGGACAAGAAGAGTGGACAGTGGATTCTGGAGGGCAGACACAGGCAAAGCATCACACTGCCATGGGGCAACAAATGGTCAAGACACCTGCAGCATCTACCTTAATCATCATCCTATGACCTGCAGTATTGATTCATCATCTCTCTTCCCCTGGGCACAAGGCAATTACTCTCACTCTAGGATTTGTTTTTCCCTATCCCATGGTGAAATAACTTGCAACTGCTATGATGGATCCTCATGCTGGTGAATTTCTTTTCAAAGAATAGCAGTTCCAACCACTCATTGCATGCTGGGAGGAACATGTGTTGTATGTGAAGTAATTAGAAGTCAACGTGGGTTGAAAATGATATGTAAATCTAAGAGGCTGGCAGTCTGGTTTGCTTTTTCCTGCTGATCAGTGGAGTGGTTGTGTTGCCTAAAATGGTCCTGGGCAAGGATTTCTCTTTTCTCTTTTTTTAGGTGAATAGATTTTGGTTCACTTTTTTTCCTCTCTAAGGATCTTAGATTGTTTAAATGTCTCTCTGCAGCATTAAGGATAGATTTTTAAACAGCATCCTATAAAGGGCATTATAGATGGTTTATAGTTATTTACATTGATCTGGATTGCTGCAAACACTGCTCAAAAGAAAACAGATGTTGGTTTTTGAGAGAAAGGGCCTTAAACTGACCTTTACCTTCTTTGATGTGTTAATAATCTGCATGAAAGCAGAACTATCACAAGAATCATAGTTTTATCTGGATTTACTTTTGAGTTCCTTTGAAATGACTTGAAACAGCTTTAAGATAGTAAGAAATTCATGTGATGAGAACACCGATTGGGTTCTGTAGTAGTTGCTAGTGCATATGTTTCCTTTTCAAAGAATAATAGAAAACCCCAAAGAGTGCTGACAGCCAGGTTGATTCTTTGACAACAGGCTGCATAATATACTATCCCATTGTTTGGCACCATTAATATTTACCGCCAGTGAAAAGGTGTAGGTTATCACAACGTGATTTCAATTTTCTGGCGAATGTTCTCCATCCCCTGCTATCTTTTAACTTTGAGATGACATGCTCCCTACCAAGCTTTCTTAATGTCAGTTCCACCACCGTGGGTTGTTTCTTCTTCCCTCTGGATTTCCCTTACCCTACTCCACCCTACCTGCTCTGGATTTTTGGTTTTGTTTTTTTTTTTTTTTGAGATGGAGTCTTGCTCTGTCACCCAGGATAGAGGGCAATGGCACCCTCTTGGCTCACTGCAACCTCCACCTCCTGGGTTCAAGCAATTCTTGTGCCTCAGTCTCCCAATTAGCTGGAATTACAGGCATGCAACACCATGTCCAGCCAATATACTTTTAGTAGAGACAGGGTTTCACCGTGTTGGCTAAGCTGGACTTAAAATCCTGACCTCAAGTGATTCACCCACGTCAGCCTCCCAAAGTGCTGGGATTACAGGTGTGAGCCACCGTGCCCGGCCCCCTCTGGATGTTATACTTTGGAAGACAAGCCATATTCTTAAGTCTTCCTTATCTTAAGAGAGGGCAGTATATTAGGATTTTTTTCAGGGAAACAGAATCAATAGGGGATGAATATATATATATTGAATATATATGTATATACATACACATGCATACACACACACACATACACTGATAGAGAGATTCATTATGAGGAATTAGCTTGGAGGCTGGGAAATCCCACAATCTGCCATCTGCAGGCTGGAGACCCAGGAAAGCTGACTGGTATAATTCTAGACAGAGTCCTGCAGCCTGAGAACCAGACAGCCGATGGTGTAAATCCTGGTGCAAGGGCAACAGAAGTTTGATGTCCCAGCTCAGCCAGCAGGCAAAAAGAAAAAGGGGGTGAATTCCTCCTTCACGTTTGTTTTGTATTCAGGCCCTGAGCTGACTGAATATTGCACATCCGCATTGGTGAGGTCAGTCTGCTTTTCTGAACCCACAGATTCCAATGTTAATTGCATCCAGAAACACCCTTACAGACATACCCAGAAGTCATCTTTAATCTGGGCACCTCATGGTGTAGTCACATTGACACAATTAAGCGTCGCAGGTCCTGCTTTTGAACCTCTGAGAGGGCAGGACCTGGACCTTGCAGCATCACTCAGTCCTACAGCTACCATCACAGTGCCAAGACTCAAAGAAGTGTTTGCAAAACAGATGAAATTTCCAATTTGTATTGCTTATAAGAGATAGGGCAAAGATTGCGAGGTGAATCATAACTTGTATAAGAGACAAATTTCTTTTAACACTGGAGTAACAGAGCTGAAAGAGAGGTTATGATACCATACATAATCGATTTGAAACCAGACTGCCTGAGTTTGAATCTTGGCTCTGCCACCTACTAGCTCAGCAAAGTACTTGAACTTTAATATATCTTAGTTTCCCTTTCTGTACAGTGAAGAATGTAAAAGCTCCTACCTCACAGGGGTATTGTGAGGATGGAATGAATTAAAATGCGTAAGCACCTATAACTGCACCATTGCACAAATTATTGTGCTCATAATTTCATAATTATGAGCATTATATGATTGTTTGCTGTTACTATTTTATTTTTATTTTCTGTTTATTTTTTAAAATTTTTTATTTTGAGACAGAGTTTCGCTCTTGTTGCCCAGGCTGGAGTGCAATGGCACGATCTTGGCTCACCGCAACCTCCGCCTCCCGGGTTCAAGTGATTCTCCTGCCTCAGCCTCCCAAGTAGCTGGGATTACAGGCATGCGCCATCACATCTGGCCAATTTTTTTTGTACTTTTAATAGAGACAGGGTTTCTCCATGTTGGTCAGGCTGGTCTCAAATTCCTGATGTCAGGTCATCCGCCCACCTCAGCCTCCCAAAGTGCTGGGATTACAGACATGAGCCACCCCGCCCAGACTATTTTCTGTTTATTATTTTGATTTACCATTCATCAAATGATTATAGAAATCAGAAGTGATTTTTGCATTTGAAAACAGAGCATTTGCTAACTATAAATGCTGGTTTACAGCAGGTTCAGAAGTACCTGCTTCAGGCTGTTATAAGTGCTGGAAAGACATTTGGCTGTATTTCCTTTAAAATAATCCTGTGGCTTCAGTTGGCCTTGTCTCCACTTATTCTTAGTGAATTTCACTGTGGATACTTTCTTCTAGTTTCTCTTAAACTGTGCATCTTCAAACCTAAGAGGCCTGAATTATGTTTCCTTTATGATATCTGCTCTGGATTCCTGTTAGAACTTGTGTTTTTTTAAAAAGTAATTTCTCTTACTCTTGAGAGAGTGCTTTTATTTTAGACACTGTGGCTTTGATATATGCTGGGTATGATATATGCTGTATATTCATTCTTTGGATAGACATGGGAAATTTCTCATTTATAAAACAGATGTGTTTGTGTCGCATGTGAACCAAGTCACGTGCACCTTTGAGGGAGGGGGAAAAGCAGCAACTGTTTTTTCAACTTATGTCTTAGCTCAAACAGACTGAATTTTTAAAGGGCATATCAGCAAATGTTTCTCCTTCCTTTCATTTCCACACTAATCTGAAGTTTCTTTAACAGAAAACATTAAAATGTGCATAATTATGGGGCAAAATGTCAAGCAGTCAGTTTAATTTGCTGATGAATACACAGAATTAATGTTTCGCCACAGTCTCGGGATTTTGCATTATGAATTAGCAGGGAGAAGGTAATGTTTTTGTTGACGTTTTTTAACACTGTTGATTGCTTGTTTGGCTTGTGTTCTGCCTGCAGGTGGATTTCGCCTTCACGGTGTGGCAGAGCTTCCCTGAGAGGATTGTAGGGTACCCCGCACGCAGCCACTTCTGGGATAACTCTAAGGAGCGGTGGGGATACACGTCAAAGTGGACGAACGACTACTCCATGGTGTTGACAGGAGCTGCTATTTACCACAAGTGAGTAATCTGGACATGTCTCTTACAGACTTTACATAGCTTTTTATATTGGTTGCTGCATAAATAGGAACTTAGGCCAAATCTTGTTAAGAGCATTAATGAAAATTAATCTGTATCCCTGCTTAAGTTTTGCTAATGTGTCAAATGTGTGTTTTTGAAACCAATGAAACCTCTTGGCATATTTCATTTCCAGAAATTATGGTAGAGTAACATTTTCAGTTGCTCTGAAGTGTGAAAATACACTCAGGGCATATTAGGTAACTGAATATGTAGAATCACAACAATAAAACTAAATACCTAAGTCAGTACCCAAAGGGCACTGTTATAGGTGCTTGAGACTCATCATTGAGTAAAACAGAAAAAATTCCTTGCCAATACCATTCTTATACTCTAACAAAGAAAGACACAGTCTACATAATAATTATGTAGTTTATTAAGGAGATAAGTGATATAACAAAAAGACAAAGTAGGAAAAGGGATCAGGAGTGCTGAAGGTGGAGATGGGGTAGGTTGGGGGTGTCCAGGGTGATTCTGATTGATTGGGTGAGATTTGAGCAGGGACTTGAAAGAGAGGAAGTTTTAGCTAAGAGGATAAGTGCAGCAAGAGTCCTCTGGCAGGAGAACAGCTAGAATAAATGCCCTGAGGCAGAATACTGGAGAAACGTTGAGAAGACCACTGTGACTAGGTGGAATGAATGACAGCAAGTCAGAAAAGTTGTGGGGCACGGATGCAGGACCTTGATGTCTATCATGTGGACTTGACTTTTTCTCTGTGAGACATGGGAGGAGGGCAGGGTTGGAACAGGAAGGAGAAATCCGGCTTTTCTTTTATGCATCCACTTTGGATGTTATGTTGAGAAGAGGCTATAAGGGACCCAGAGTTGAAGGAGGAAGCCCTATTAGGAGGTGAGTGACATTATCTAGGCAAGAGATGGTGGGACCCTGGGATCAGAAGGTGAATGGTGGGCACAGTAAATAGTGATCAGATTGTGGACGTGTTTTGAAGATGCTTTAGCATAGTGCCTGGACAGTCTGGATGCAGAGTTTGATGACTCCCAGTCTTTTGACCTGAAGCACTGCAAGATTAAAGTGCTGATCAACAGAGATGAGGAAAGCTACAGATGGAACAAATATCAGGGAAAATATACGAATTCAGTCTTGGACATGTTAAGACATCCAAAAGGATATATGGAAAAAGCTCAGGGGTGGAGATACAAATTTGGAAGTTGTTTGCATATATTTGGTCTTTAAAGCCAGGGGACTGGAATAAGATTCCCAAACTTAGTGAGCCGTAGATAGCTAACATTCCCCACTCAACCAGTAACAAAATCCCCGCTTTTCTCTCATAGTAAAGGTGAACACACCAATCTTGCCTTAGTCTTTTTAAATAATGAATAGGGAATTTTGCTATCTCAGGGATAGCTTGGAAATGCCCAAGGCATAAACATTTAGGCTGACTGATTCTTGATCTTAAAATTTCACTTCTTGAAAGTTATTTCTTCCTGTTGCTCCTGCCACCACCACTCAAAGAATCTGATTCCCTCAAATGATTTTCCCTATAAATATATGCTATATGTATATAAATACATTTTTAAAATAGTAGGATGAGAAATAATTCAGATTGTGGGTTTTCTGTTAATGATTGAGCACCCCATTATTTCATATTTTGCTCTAACAGGATTGAAATATATATGATGTATAGTGCACGAATATAGAACAGTCTATTGTTGGACTCAGAATCAAGGGATAATATTGAATACAGTTCTGATTAAGCCAGTGATTAAAATTGTTAATGAGCTTTGTAATATATAGATGATGTGTAAGTAAGTTACTTCTCTTTCCATCTAAATAATTAGGTTTTCTTTCTAACTGACCAGTCTGATATTAGAGTTAGACTGGGCAAGCAATGTCTGTATCTCTGTGTCTTGTTTCCTCATTTGTAAAATGGGGGTAATAACAGAACCTGCCTTGTAGGTTCCTTATGAAGACTAGATGAAGCATTTCATGTAAAACACTTTAGAACACTATCTGGTACATAACAAGTACTGTAGAAGTGATAGTTATGATCATCACCATCATTGTCATCACCATTCATGACATGTTTAGGGATTCAAAGAATGAGTATGTGTTTTCTGTCTCCAGAGTTCACTTGTCATCATGTGATAATGGCCCCCTGTGAAACCCATCTTTGATTTTTACAGATATTATCACTACCTGTACTCCCATTACTTGCCAGCCAGCCTGAAGAACATGGTGGACCAATTGGCCAATTGTGAGGACATTCTCATGAACTTCCTGGTGTCTGCTGTGACAAAATTGCCTCCAATCAAAGTGACCCAGAAGAAGCAGTACAAGGAGACAATGATGGGACAGGTAAGTGTAGAAGAGCCCTCTTCCCTTGCTTTCACTCACTGGCGGTTCAGCCCCAGTTAATGAGGACTCATGTTCCTCTAGGCGTTCTAACCAGGAGCACGTAATGAGGAGAAATGAGAAATGAACCACATCTGAAAGCTTGGAAAGAGTGTATGATTGGCACATGGATAATTAGGAAGACACAAGTTAAGAGTATCTTTATGCCAAGGAAATAAAGCTCTCTTATAATCTTTAAGGTGACATGAGAAAGACATACCTTTAGAGTTCGTCTTAGTCCATTTGGGCTGCTATGACAAAAGTACCATTGACTGGGTGGCTTAAATAACAGATTTATTTTTCGTAGTTCTAGAGGCTGGAGACTTTAAGATGAAGGCACTGGCACATCTGGTGTCTGGCAAGGGTCTGCTTCCTGATTCATAGACAGCCCTCTCCTCATTGTGTGTTCACATGGCAGAAACAAGGGCAAGAGAATTCTCTGGGGTCTCTTTTATAAAAGCATGGCTCCCACTTGTGAGGACTCCACCCTTATGACCTAATTGTCCCACAAAGGCCTCACCTGCAAATATTGTCACATTGAGAAGTAAGCTTCAACATATAAATTTTAGAGGGCACAAACATTCAGCCCTCAACAGAATTAAAGCCCTACAAATAACTTATGAAAGTTGATTGTAGGTACTTTATTCAATGACCAGCAACCAATACTCTCTTTAACACAGTTTTCTGGTCTTGCAGTTGAATTGAATTGTGTCTTGGTGGCATAACAGGAGTCACAATACTCAATTTTCAGTTCTAAAATCAGCACGTATAAGCTGCAGACAAGTCAGTTACCTTCTGAAACTCAGTTGGCTCATCTTTAACATGGAAATTGTGAAATCTAGCTCACAGGGTTGAGATAATATGTGTGAAAGCTTTTATAAAAGTGAAGTAAAATATTGTGTTGAGTTATAAAATTTTAATATTAAAGATATTTTCAAGGAAATGGAATCCAACATTTTCTTTTTACAAGTAAGAAAACTAGTGAATTTAAGCATATTGCCACAAGTTGCCCAGTAGGTTAGAGACAGAACTGAGAATTGAATCCCAGGGTCTGTGGATTCCAGTGCTTATCCTTATGCACCCCAGTGTCTTGGGATCAGGCCGATTTGGATATGCTGAATTTCATCTATCTTTATTCATCTTGAGCAGTGCCACTACTACATGTAAGAAATTGAAAACCTTGGCCAGGCGCAGTGTCTCATACCTACAATCCCAGTACTTTGGGAGGCCAAGTTGGGTGGAATCACTTGAGGCCAGGAGTTTGAGACCATCCTTGCCAACTTGTCAAAACCCCACCTCTACTAAAACTACAAAAAATTAGCTGGGCATGGTGGCACATGCCTATAATCCCCGCTTACTCGGGTGGCTGAGGCATGAGAATCGCTTGAACCTAGGGGGCAGAAGTTGCAGTGAGTTGAGATCATGCCACTGTACCCCAGCCTGGGCAACAGAACAAGGCTCTGTCTCAGAAAAAGAAATAAAAAAGTCTTAAGAAAGAGCATTAAGATTCACCCATGTTAGGAGCATCCAGCAGGATTGAGGTCAAGCTGAATGAACATACTTTAACATGGTTATATCAGATTAATTTTGAGGGGGTTTGCATGTACCTTATTCTAACAGGTATTGGAAAACATACAAATCTAGCTTTTGCAAAGGGAATCTTAGCTAGGCCTCATGTTAAGCTGAAAGTTTTTCATTCGCTAAATTTAGTAAGCAAAAATTTTAAATTTATAAAGAATTTGAAGTTTATAAAAAGTTAATTTAGTACTTACCGAGTGTGTTTGTTTTCAGGCACTGTTCTAGGTATTGATTATGATGAAATAGCTGTAGCAGAGTCTGGTGGAAAATTCTGTTTCCTTCTAAATACTGAAAGAACAGATAAGAGACTTGTAAGAATTTTTAAGGCTGAGAGACTATTCAACTTCAAGCAAGATGTATTGTCTATTATGTGCCCAAACATTTGTATTTACATTTTTATTTATCTCTTAAGGATGAGGACACATTCTGAGAAATGCATCATTTGGTGATTTTGTCATCCGAACACTGTACTTACACAGCCCTGGCTGGCAGAGCCTGCTACACACCTACGCTATGTGGGATAGCCTATTGCTCCTAGGCTACAGCATGTTGCTGTACTGAATACTACAGGCAGTTGTAACACAGTGATAAATATTTGTGTATCTAAATATTTGTAAATACAGAAAAGATACGATAAAAATATGGTATTACAGTCATATGGGACCACAGTTATCTCTGTGATCCAACATTGAAGTGTCATTATGTGGTGCATGACTGTGTATTATCTCATTTAAGGACATGACATTTAAAAATATTTTTTTACTCAGAGTTCTTCAGAACACTCACTAAGTGGGAACTCTAATCATACAATGCTTCTTAGGGGTCAGATTTGTCCTATTTTCATAGACTGGTCTAATTCTACCAAACAGTATTTATAGGAATTTCATACATCTCTACAGAAAAATCTAAATTTAACCTTAGGTCTAACTAGGTGTATTCAGGTACTATATTTGCCCCCTTCTTTCCATCACACACATTAATTTATTGAATGTGTGACCCGTAAGGTAAATGGATGTCATCCTCTAGGATTAGGCTTTTATTACATAAGAAAGACATCTTTTCTAATAGATGTTGGTTGACTCAGAATAAAAGCAAAACGATACCTGAATTAATCAACTGAACTTAAAAAAAAAGTGAATGAGAATGAGCTTAAACTTCAGCCCATATTTCTCAGTTGCATATATGAGTATCTTTGCCTGGGTATAGCACCCTTTGGGAATGAGTGGGCCAATCAAAAGCGGTCCAAAGGTCTGGCATAGTGGCTCATGCTATCATCCCAGCATTTTGGAAGGCCGAGGCAGACAGATTGCTTGAGCTCAGGAGTTTGGAACCAGCCTGGGAAGAATGGCAAAACCCATCTCTACTAAAAATACAAAAATCAGCCATGCATGGTGGTGTGTGCCTGTAATCTTAGCTGCTTGGGAGGCTGAGGCATAAGAATCACTTGAACCCGGGTGGTGGAGGTTGCAGTGAGCCGAGATCACGCCACCACACTCCAGCCTGGGTGACAGAGTGAGACTCTGCCTAAAAAAAATAAATCTGCAAACCCATATCCATTTAGGGTCAACACAAGTTACCTCTGGGACTGTCTACTCTGATAGGAACTCAACCAGTCAGCTCCACTTGATATCTTTCTCTGATTTATCAAGTAGAGTTCTCCTCATATAAATGCTAAAGATCGAAGCTTGAATTCTGCCCCTCTCTAGCCTCGAACAAAAAACTGTAACTTCCTTGAACTTGCTTCCTCAGCTATAAAATAGGGATGTTATTACCTGGGTAGATACTTCACCAGATTGTTGTGAGAGAGATTCAAATGAACTCCATGAAAACACTTTACGAATAGTGTTTTGTTTGTTATTCTGCTGTTCAGAGATAACTTGACATTTGTGTTTATCTTCAATGTTACTTTCAAGCATGTTGACACTGTGGTTTTAAAGTGACTCTTACTGATTCTCACACTAAAATGTATCTTCCCATGGAAGTTTTTTTCTAATGATACGAGTACAACAAACACATTGAACACACATGCATCCATATACATCATTAAAGACTTGCCTGTTGACATAAATGGGTTTGTGGGCTTTTTTCCCCATAATTGGGCAGCCCATCTTTTTCATATTTCACAAAAGCAGGGATGTGCTTAGTCATTCTGTTTAAACTTCAGCACTCCAGTCATTTGAGGCATTCTTTTTAAATCAATGCCAATCATTTGCATGATCTAAAAATATTTAACCAATTTTAGGGGCCACACAGAGAGCTAAAAAGATGTTAGCCATCTTTTCTACTTGTCGAGAGTTAGTTAACCTTTTTTCTATTCTAGGTGAGCAGTGATTCTTTGGAGGGCTGATTGCTCTTTAAAAAGTAACCTTTGGGGGTTTTAGTTGAGTAGGAAAGCCAGCAATTCTTGGGTTAAGAGAAGAACAGAATTTTGAGATTTTAGTGTCAATTAGAGTTACAGCAACCTGCCCTATATGCCACTGAATTTCCCCTTCTCATCCTCATGAAGTAACTTCAATGGGAAGACTACAGAAGAGAAAATGAATTTTTAGATGCTGCCTAACACTAACCTTGAGTGAAGTGTAAAAGATGCCATTTTGTTCTTCTTCAACTATATATGTGAATTTTTAACAAAGTATTCAGTAGGACCCTTATAAAGGTAAAGAGATAGATAGTAGAAGGGAGGAAGTGATGGATAATGAGAAAAACAGACTCTAAAAGTTGATTATTGATATTTCTAAATCAACAACATAAGAAGAGTTTAGAAAACTAACTTTGAAACCACAAACACATTGTTTATCTTAGTACTTGGTCTCAAGCGCAAAGAGAAGTTTTAGATGGAGTAAGTAAGTGTCGTAATTGAGGTTCAGTTGCTAAGTCATGGACTGACCAGAGAATTAGTCAATAAATTTTAGAGAATTAAAGTCAACATGAATCTTTGTTTTTGTGTTTTTAACACTGAGGAACATAGTATACCTTCTGAAAAACCAGCATCAGTGATTTCATTGTCACCAGGTTCATAAGATGGTGAGGCTCGGTGGCTGGAGCAGACCCCGAGCTCTGCTGCTCACTCATTTGCCCAACTCCATTTTCTGCAATGTTTCCATCTCACCTTGCACTTCTCTCATCATCATCCTTGTTTCTCTCCTTCTCCCTAGACTTCTCGGGCTTCCCGTTGGGCTGACCCTGACCACTTTGCCCAGCGACAGAGCTGCATGAATACGTTTGCCAGCTGGTTTGGCTACATGCCGCTGATCCACTCTCAGATGAGGCTCGACCCCGTCCTTTTTAAAGACCAGGTCTCTATTTTGAGGAAGAAATATCGAGACATTGAGCGACTTTGAGGAATCCGGCCGAGTGGGGGAGGGGAAGCAAGAAGGGACTGGGGTCAAGCTGCTCTCTCTTCCCAGTGCAGATCCACTCATCAGCAGAGCCAGATTGTGCCAACTATCCAAAAACTTAGATGAACAGAATGACAAAACAAAAGACCAATGAGAACTCAACTCCTGGCTCCTGGGACTGCACCGGACTGCTCCAAACTCACCTCACTGGCTTCTGTGTCCCAAGACTAGGTTGTGTACAGTTTAATTATGGAACATTAAATAATTATTTTTGAAATGATTGCTATGCAGGTTTAAACTTTTTTAATGATCAAAACTATTAAAAACCAGAGTTCTTTGTTTAATCAAAATTGTGTTGGTTGTGAATATTTCAAAGCTGCTATTCCTCTTCCCACAGACATCATTGTCATGGCCATGTAGGGTGTCCTGCAGTTTCAAAACTTCAAACTTAATGGAAAACACAATAAGTCTCTCTACCCATTATCAAGAAACAACTGAGCATAAGTTGTAACTTCATTATGCAACTTTGCCAGTGCAAATTGTTTTCTACTTCGAATCTTCAAATCCACTTGAACTTCTTTTAATTCTAAAATGTCGCTGCATGAAAGAAAGTATTACGACTTCCAGGTAGGCAGTGCTAACTGAAAATTCTATGTTTGAGATAGATACGTATGATAATCATTTTTCATGGGGGGGGGCGGGGGGAATTAGTACCAAATAAACGCTAGTATAATTAAGAAATGTTCAGTTTGCACAAAGAACCATCTGGATAACCCACCAGCATGTTGTTAGTGAGATGGAAATACAGACCCACAACAGTAACCCAATGCTTGCAGGGGTGTGGCCACAGTCATAGATTCAACCACTGACCTAAGTCTGCAAAGCACTGGAAAGAAGCTTTGGTTTAGAAGCCAAGGAAGAATGAGTATATTGGAGAGAACATCATTATTTACAAGATGAGCTCTTTAAGGTTTGTGAAAATCTCAAGTTTCAGAAGTTTCTCTGTTGAGAAAGAAAAAAGGGGTAATAAGGTGGAAATTCACACCAATGAACAAGAGGATTACTGCAAAGTAACTGAGTTTAAGTCTCACCATTGGGACCCTAATGCCATTTTTGGTCAAACATGGTTTTGAGCAAGAATCTGGCAAACACCAAAAACAAATGTGAATACAGTTTCATTTACTAATTTTTAAATCTGTGGAGAAGTTTAGTTATGCTTCTTGCTAAAAAGAACATTTCTATCCCTGAAAATGCTATCTTGGGCTTATCATTATTGCTAAACTCCAAGTATAAACAGGAAAAAAAAAAACCCATATCCCTGTTATGAAAAAAGACTTCTGATATTAAATGCTTTCTTCTACTTGGAAGAGGCCAGAGAAAACAGGGAAGAGAAAGACATTATTGAGTTTTACCACTTATTATACAGAATAAACAATAAGCACTTTAGAGTTCCTCCCTCAAACTCTCATACATTTCATATTTCTTTTCATTTTTAGTTTTTAGAAGAGTTCGTCAGCAAATTATGTCCTGATAACTTCAAGTGGCCATCTTAGGTCAGTGGAAACCATAAGTCCAGTGGACTCACCTCATCCTTTCTTTGTAGGCATCTGGGAGAGGAAGAGGAACTTGCAATGATAGCCCAGGGGTGGTGTGGTAAACAGGAGTGAAAGTGTTTGCGGAAGTCCAGAGAGGTGATTCAATAGGCTACCTAGCTGCAGAACAAGGAGTAGATGATGGTGTGTTGAGAGGTGCATAGGCAGTGAAGTTCAATTAAAGAGAGGCTTTTCTCTGTGGTCTCATGACTCAGAACAGCTTCCTAAATACCTCTGTCATCTAATTGGACCCATCCATAGTCCATTCTCAAACATACGACATTTTCCCCTAAGTAGATGTGATTATCTCTTACGCATTTGTTGAAAAATAATTCTTAGGTCCATGGTACTTGCACTCGTGTCTTTCTATAAAATGTTTGGTCTAATAGGTTTTGTGTCATTGAAGCTGCACTTCTCAGCAAGTTAAAGGGTTAGCAATTAAGCCTCATTCATTTGGCCTTTGCAAATTTGTATTTAAATTAAGTTTTTCAGGATTAGCAAATTATTCTTGTATCTTTCTCCTTTACAAAAAATAAATGCAATATTTTGTTCAATGACCCCCCCCAACCCACCTTGAAACTTAGGTGGTCACATTGGCTTGCAAAGCAATGTCCCTAACTGTACCAGTCAGTCACATGAATGGATTCAAGGACCTGCTTTGCCAGACTGACCTGTCACCAAGCTCATAGGACACATATCTTCTCACAAACGTGTTATATGAAGAAAAATGGTAATTATAAGTAAGAACAGGATATGGCACACCTTTCATATACTTTAAATCTCCACAGTTTCATTTTATGTCATTCTCTGAGCAAATCCTCTTTGGGATGTGAGCTAGTGTGTTTTTCTCCCATTTGGAATATACAGCTGGGAATAGAACAATGCTTAACAAATCAGTGAAGCCTGACAGTGATACGTAATTTTAATTCAGTTACGAAAGAGTTGTGTTGCATTGCCACAAGTTGAAAAATCATAGCCATCTCTGTAGGGTGTCAGGAGTTATCTCCTGGTCAACTTTAACGATAACGAGCGGTCCCTAAGTGGGCCAACATGTGCTGCGTTGGAGAGAAGCCAAGGGCCGAGAGTACAGTGCCAACTGCGTAATGAATTACACGCAGAAACTCCAAAGAGGACTCAGCCACTTAAGGATTTCCACACAGCATCTTCTCCCAGCTCCACATTAAGACACAGGATCTTAAAAGTAATCTTTAAAAAGCTGACTATGTATTTATTTATATGAAACGTTATAAATATTAAAGCTTACAAATACATTAATACATATCACTTTTGTTGAAGCTAGCAAAGTGGCTCAAAATTGAGACTATAGAGAAAAATCCATGAAATAATCACAATAGTCATATCACAAAAGATAGCATAGCTAGGTGGGCCTGCCTGGTCGTATCAACACACTTTCAGACAGATTCTTCAGAAAAAAAAGGAAAGCTCATTACTGGAATTTTATGTACATTACAGTTTAATTTCTTGTTACAAATGGTGCTCAAAGAAGGATCAATCCTGGTTGCATCCTTCAATTTCCCTTTTAGAATGACTTTTGGTTTTCATTACAGTAGGCTATGTTAGCCTTTATTTTGGTGGTTCTCAAATACCTGGTGACTTGAAAGAATATTATGCTAGTGGCCTTTCATAAAGGTTACTGAACTTTAATCAGGGGTGAGATGAATGAATGTGAATAGACCTATGTACTGTTTTTTTTTTTCATTAAAGAAAAAAAAAACAGGGCACTTGATTTAAGAACAAACCTGTTCAGAGGGCAGGATCAGGGAGAAGACAGCCTTACTAGGTTGGACTCGGAATGAGATTCTTGCTGGACAAGGCTGAATTATGGATGCAAAAGCCAAGCGAACTTCCCAGACCTGGAAGTGTCTTGTGTACCCTTGGGTCTCTGAGAGCGCCAATGTTTAAAAGTATCAGTTATTGCCATGAACTCTCAAATAAAAATGCCCCCCTGCCTTCTAATTGTGAATATTATCAACCTGCAGCCAGTACATCAGGATCCCAGTTGCTGAATTCATTTACCTAGTTCCCATTTACAGCCACTATGGACAAGAACTTTTCAGATGGTTTTGTCATTCTTGGCCAGTTTTAACCAAGAAATTTCTTTCACTGCCAGCCTCATTTTCTCAGGCATGCTTACAGGGACAAAGTTGTTTTGAGTTGAGTTCTCACTGAATAAGCATTAATATCAAACTATGCTAAATTTGTCTCACTTGGTATCAGAACTTCAGCATATAGAGATTAGTTTATCCTTTGACTCCAAGTCTTTTTTTTTTTTTTTGTATTTGGGTTTTTTTGTGTGGTGGTTTTTTTTTTTTTTTTTGGAGACAGTGTGTTGCTGTCATCCAGGCTGGAATGCAGTGGCATGATCTCGGCTCACTGCAACCTCCACCTCCCAGGTTCAAGCGATTCTTCTGCCTCAGCCTGCCTAGTATTTGGGATTACAGGTGCGTGCCATCACACTGGGCTAATTTTTGTATTTTTAGTAGAAACAGCATTTTGCTATGTTAGCTGGGCTGGTCTCTAACTTCTGACCTCAGGTGATCCACCCACCTCCACTTCCCAAAGTGCTAGGATTACAGGCATCAGCCACCAGGCACAGCCCCAAGTCTTTTTTTTTTTTTTTTTTTTTTGGGGGAAGCCAGGGGGATTGAGTACCCTAAAATAGTCATCCCTCCCATCCGTTCAGTAATGCTGTCCAGAACCTCTGGATAGAAAAGCTGTCACTTACACCATAATTGTGATGATGAAAGTGACTCCTCAAAACCTTCTCTCCCTTTTTTTTTTTTTTTTAACCCTTTCCAAAACTCAAAGGCTTTTGTCTCCATGAGTTTTACCTAGTAGGGATTGTAGTTGTCACTGGTCTAGAGTTCCAGTACACTTTATATCAGGAACCTTGATGAACTACCCAGTATTGGAACTTCCATGGCCCAGTAACTAGGAAAGGAAGGCAACCCTTGAGAATGCTGAGTCCTCCGGATAGCAGTCTCACCCTTGTTTAAAATCAAGTCAGGCTAGCCTTTCAGTCACTCTGGTTTTGTAACGATTTGCGTTTTAGGTCTCAGGTCATTTGATTTCTGCAATAGTTTTCTGTTCTTCTCCTACAGGAATACATCCCTGTCCTTTCGGTTGTAATTACTCCTAAAATTAGGGCCATGCAAATGACCCAGTTACCATGTAATAAACCTTGTGTACTTATTTTGAGAGAACAATATGTATAGGATATGTTGAGGGGCAGAAAGAAAGACATTGAAAACTGGAACTATTTTAGGTGGCAAATTGTAATGCAAAAAAACAAAAGTATACCTTATTTTGTATACAATGTACATTTGGGACAGAGTTTTCTAATATGTTGCCAATGTTTTTGTAGTGTCACCACAGGTCTTTTCTGAAGTGTTTTTCCCATTTGTTATAGAGTATTAATGACTTAGCATAATTAAGCCCTCGAGTTTGTGTGAGAGCGCGTGTGAGAAAATACAAAGCCATAGACCTTGATTTACTTCACTGACCTGTGTAACTTTATGTCTGGGTTTCACCATCCAAGATAGATTGTTTTATAGAGAGTGTCACCAAAGACTTTTTCCTTCCAATTTATAGAAGAAAAAAAAAGAAATTATTAATAAATGACATGACTTTTCATCTGTGTGGTTTTCATTCCATCTTTTCTGTTGACTGCAGAAAGACGCCAGTTCTTAGGAGGATTCTGTGTGCCAGGAAAGGCAAAGCTTCCCTGGGGATTCTCGGGGAGACAGGCAGATGAGGTTGGACGGAGAGTGTGCTGGGTGGAGCTCCAGCATTTGCAGCCGGGCTGCAGCCCAGCGCCCAGCCTTGTGGGGAACATGGGGCTGCCAGCCGCGGCCGTCTTCCAGGCCAGATGCAGCTGGTGCTGTTGGAAGCAGGCCAGGGTGAATGGTGGTGATATGCCCAGTTCACAGCATTCCTTCACATGAGTGCTGGGACAAAGTGGCAGGGCCAAGCCCCAGAGCATCTGGATCCTGACAGCTGCAACCATTACCCCTTTGGTTTCAACTACTGCATCGAGCTCCTGAATCGCTGGCTGGCGAGGCGTATATCACACTGGCATTCCTCAAAAGAATTTATAAATGCTCCAGGTGTGTTGCAGCTCCATGATTCAGGGCCACTGTAGTAAGGTTTTAAGGCAGTAATCAACCTCTTTCTTGCAATCCTCCTCCTTTCCTGTTTTCCTCCCTCTCTCCTTCCACTCCAGTGGTAGCTCTCCTCTATCTCTGTTACCCTTCTTCTACTCTCTTCCTTTGGGCATTTTTACAGTAAGAACATTCAGTCACCAACTTCACATATTTACAGGAGAACAAATGGCAAATTGCATTTAGGAGCGTTGATTTGCTTTATGACATCAGTCACGTTTTGTGTTCTGTATTTCACTTTGTCCATCTGTAAAATGGTGACTTTAAAATCGTTATTTACAAAGACTTTCTGAAACACAACTGCCTACTGAGCACTGAGCAAGGCAGATGTCAAGGTAAGCTTGGACAAGGCCAGTCTAAGGCAAGTCATCAGAGTAGGCTCAGAAAGGAATGTGGCCAACTCAGGTCCCAAGCTGGCACACTGTTTCGATAGTGCCACTTGTAAAATCTGGCCCCATGGTGTGCCTAAGAACAGAATCATTCCCAAGTTGGAGGACAAATGAGAAGTCTTGTTGGAGAAGTAACTTTTAAGTTTGGTTCCAGCCTATCCCACAGATGTTTCAACGAATGTTATAGCATGTAAAGAGATACCCTGAGCAAATCTCAATTACAGATGGTATTGCTTTAGGGTCTGAGCATTTCCACAGAATCCACTCATGAGATGAGAGAAGTAGAAGTTACGAGTAAATACCTGAGTCATTCTACGTTAGCCTCCCCTGACATTGTGCAACCTCTGTGGTTTCCAGGAAATCAAAATATTGACAGAGAAATTAGACTGTGTTGGGTAATCCTCTAGGTTCAAATATGCTTTAGAGGATACAGTGGAGGTACTCACCTACTACAGTGGATTCAAGGTTTTTATTAGCCTTTGACCTCATGCAGATAAAACTGTCCAAGTTTCCAGGTTAAAATTACAGTCTTTGGAGCCCAACCACCTGGGGTCGAAGCTTGACTCTTTGTCTTGGTAGTTTTGTAACCTTATTGAAATTACCTGACCTCTCTATGCCTCAGTTTCTTCAGGTAAGTAGTAGTCTATACCTTATAGAGTTCTTCTGAGGATTAAACGAGTTAATAAATATCAAGTTCTTAAAAAAGCAGCTGATACAAGCAGTATGTAATTTTTACCTATTGGTAATAGTTAATATTTTGCCAAAATATTTTAACCTGTTGAAGAGGAAATAATCTTAGTTTAACATGTAGGACCTTAATACTGGCCTAAATTAAACTGTGGTCCCTGTCGTGTCACAGGCACCTCTTGTTTTCGATTATAATCATGTCTTAATGCCTCTTAACATGAAATCATCGTAAGATTCTGGAATCAGCAATAGATCAGCAGAAATTGTGCTGAGTCACTTTTTTTTTGGGTCTGCCTTGGAGGGATGGTGTGTTTTCCATTCTCACTCAGTGGAATGTAATTGAGGTAGGTCAGGACTGAAATGAAGTTTAGGTGAAAATTATAGTTTTTTTCTTACAATTTATAAAGAAAGAAAACATGCTCTGGTCAATATGCAAATTATTTGCCAAGTTTGAATTTCTGTTCCAAACTAAACTGCAAATAACTCAGTTTCCTTGACCAAATACACTGGTAAAACAGGCCTAAAATATGCCTATAATCAGACAGGATCATATATCTCATCTTAGAGTAGAAAAAATGTTAAGCTATGAATAAGGAGAATTGGAGGCTATGTTAGCTACTCCCCAAAGATGATATTTTAGAACATGTTTTTTTAAACTTAATATATAGAGAACATATTTTCATGTCATTAAATTATCTCATCAAATTTTAATCCTGCATAGTGTTCCATTGTCTGACCACTTCCTATGTTTCATAATTTTTTCACTCAACTTCTGCTCTTGGAAATTTAGGTGTTTTATAATTTCTTACAATTATGTGATAACTATTTAATCAACACTTTAATGTAATGAATGCTGTGGTAAATATTCCTCAAGATAAATCTTTGTTCACATCCATGACCACTGTTTTAGGATGAATAATAAACATGAAATCGACAGGTCAAATGTTATAACTATTTTAAAGGTCTTCACCACATATTCACAATATATTTCAATATATTATAAAGTCTACTGGTGGAAAACCTAAACTTATCCAATAAAAAGCTATATAGAATTTAAATAAGGAAATGAGTATATTTATTTTTGGTTGGCCACCAGGTTAATTGACAGGTAGTTTAAATAGAAGGGAAAATAATACTGAGCTGTAATTACCAAGGGTCTATGGTTTAACATTTTTTGATAATTGCAGTTTGACAGCCAAAGTGTTTAAATAAATTGGGGTCCAGGGAGGCGAAATTAACAAAGCGGTCCTCGGTGGTTAAGAAAGAAAAAAAGGTGGCTATTATGCCCTTGCAGAGACCAATTTATTAGTATTAGCCGTCTTACTGGATGTTGGAAAACTTTTCCTGGGTACCATGTCACTTGTGTCTTGTTTTTAGGTTGAAACACAGTAAAAATTAAGCATCCCTCTCAAATGTTTTTCTTTTTCTTCTGGTAATATCTATATCAATTAAGTTTTAATTAAAGCATTTTAAATATCATCCCCCTTGGCAGCTAGTGCCCCGTTCCTACCAATAGCAGCCTCTCTTTCCCTCATAGGACCTATGATTTGGAAGATGCTGGTCCAGCCCCTCATCCTGACTCTAGGGGAGATTATAACCTGTCAAGGTCAAGGAAACCCAATACTAGATCATCTGTGGGCACTTTTTTTTCTGAGACAGAGTTTCGCTCTTGTTGCCCAGGCTGGAAGTAGTACGATCTCGGCTCACCGCAACCTCTGCCTCCCAGATTCAAGTGATTCTTCTGCCTCAGCCTCCCAAGTAGCTGGGATTACAGGCACATGCCACCCCACCCGACTAATTTTTGTATTTTTAGTAGAGATGGGGTTTTGCTATGTTGTCCAGGCTGGTCTTGAACTACTGACCTCATGTGATCTGCCCGCCTTGGCCTCCCAAAGTGCTGGGATTACAGACGTGAGCCACTATGCCTAGCCCTGTGGGCACTATTAAGAAGGAAGTCCTGTATTTCCCCTAGCATTTTGTACACAACAGAAGGTGGTGAGAATTACACTAGCAGTGTAGCAAGGTTGTAAGATGTGCTGAGGCCGACTTCATAGAAGATATGCATTTAACTGAGATCTTAAAAAATGAGTAGGGATTTTACTAGCTGAAAAGGGTATGAAGTAAACCATTTTCTTGCAAAAGGACGTAATGGATACCTTCCACCAGAAGTACATAGTAGAGAGAAAAGTGAGGGTCTAAATCTGTGTGAAAGACATTGTCATAACAAAGATTCAGTTTGACAGGGCTCAGGATGACTGCTTGGCTAACACTAGGTACTCCCAGAAAAATGTAAGTAATAATAATAATAGTTCTCTTCAATCTTATCTTCCTTCACTCTAATGAAAAGGTTTCAGTGCAAAACACTGAAGTGTGGGTCATATCTGATTCTATTACACTTGCCAGAGAAAGCATGTGGAGGATAGTAGAAAGCATATTATTTTCAAAATCTTTAGAAAAGATCTGGCTCTGAAGATTTTCAGCATGAAAGAATTGCCTTCCATTTTTGGTTACTATGTAGAAAGTTGCAGGAGTTTCACTCTCATCCTTATAATGAGTACAATGAGTACAAGTTCGACAGGCTACAATATTGTCGTCACTTAAAGCCTAGCAGAGAGCAGGAGATGCAAAGAAATTTAAATAAACCAAAACTTAGAAAGACACAATGCACTCCCAGGAGAAAAGTGTCCTATGACTGCTTTCATTTCTCGTAACTCCAGGATGTTACTCTATCATAGAGTAGGATAAGGAGAAATCAAGTGAATTGCTAATAAATTTTTGGTGGCCATGAGTGGGTTGGCATGAGAAATTCAAATTCCAAGGTGATCCAGTCAAATACTGATCTTTACCCACCTGCCATTTTTTCCCATGGGACATTCCCCACGTGGAAGTACCAGGATACTCAATGCTAGAGGCAGGATAGGAGGTCTGAGAGAAATCCCCAAGGCTCACTGGATCTTCACTGGGTAAAATGCAATGGCTCGCCAATGACTGAGGACAAGGTAAGAACTTTGAGAAAGATCCCCTCCATTCCAAGATGCAGAGGACAATAACAGTGCAAGGCAGTGGCCCTCTAAGGACCGGGTGAAGAGCAAGAAAGCTGAGAGAGATTGACCTGAAGCACACAGGAAAGATGTCCCCACCCAGGTATATTGAACTTCCACTGAATACATGGCACTGGCCAACCAAAGGCTGAGGGCAAGGACAGGGAAGTTAAGAAAAATACCCTTGAGGTTCATAGGACCTTCACCAAGTGTAAGTCAGTAATTCCCTAAAGCCTAGGAACAAGGCATGAGGACTGAGAGAGTCTCTTTTCAAGGTGCATAGGACCTTCATCAAGTGCAAAGTAGCGACTTAATGAGAGCTGGGGAAGGGGCAAGATTGCTGAGATAGATGCCCTGAGGTGCTGTCATCCAGTGCAATGCAATGTCTCTCACTGAAGGCTGGGAGGAGTGTATAACAGCCTAGGAGAAATAGGTCTCCAAAGGTAAGGAGACCTAGGGGTAAAGATGAAAAGCAAAGGGAATTTCTCTGTTCCAAAAAAACTGGCAGCTGAACTACAAAGCATAGAGCGTTTTCATCGTACTTAAAATTCTAGAAGCTGAACTGTATGCTGTAGAGACCTGTAGAGTCTGGTGGTTGTAGTGCTCAGATCCAAAGCCCACTGAAGGGGAAGTCTCAGCTCCATCCTCAAACATTTGAAGCCAGTAGTGAACAGACTGTAACTAAAGCTACAACGAAGCACAGATCCTGCTCAACTACAAATCAGATTGAGATCTCTCACCAGCAGTCTAACACAAAAAGAGGCATATTTTCTGAGTACAATATTACTTCAGTCATAGCTATCATTTTTATACCCAATTTCTAGCATACAATACAAAATTACGAGATATACAAAGAAACAGAAAAATACATCTGTGATAAAGAGGAAAAAATTAATAGAAGAGATCCACATGTAACCCAACTGTTAGAATTAGCAGAAAATAACTTTAATATAATTGTTATAAATATGTTAAATAATTTAGTAAGAACAATGCACGAAATTATTGAAGAGCTGGGAAATTTAAGCAGAAACATGAAAAAATAGGAAAAAAACTGAACGGAAATTCTATAACTAAAAATGGAAATATTAGAAATAATTTGTTTGATGGGTTTAACGACAGACTGAATATAGCAGACTAAAGAATCAGTGAACTTAAAAGACGTATCAATAAAAATCATTCAAACTAAAATATAAAAAGAAAAAAAAATCATTTAAAACCCAAACAGAGCTTCCACAAGAAAAGGATAATATCTAACAATCTAACATTTAAGTAATTAGAGTCCTCCAAAAAAGGATAGAGTGAATTCAGGGAAAACAAAAATATTTGAAGAGACAATGGCTGAGAATTTTTCAAAAATGGGTGAAAGAGATTAACTCACAAATCCAAGAAACTCAATCAATTCCAAGCAGGATAAATATAAAGAAAAATATGCCTCGGCACAAAATAGTCAAGGTATTGAGAATCAAAGATAAAAAGTGGCCTCTAAAAATACCCTCCAAAAGAACGGCAAGAATATTAAAGAATATTTTCAGATGGACAATGGCTGAGAAATTTCACTGCCAGCAGACCTTAACTACACAAATTAGCAATATGAGGAACAAAAGAGAGAACATCACTATATTTTCCAGGTATTAAAATAACAAAAAGAGACAATCTCTTAACTTCCTTGTCCCTCAGTTTCCTTATCTAGTCAATATGGAGATTTTTTGGTTTGTTTGTTTATTTTTATTTCCACAGTTTTTTGGGGAACAAGTGGTGTTTGGTTATATCAGTAAGTTCTTTAGTAGTGATTTGTGAGATGCTGCACCATGAGGCATAAGGAAGTTAGGAGATTGTCCCTGGTCACATACTAGTTACTAGCAAACCTAAGAATCAACCAATCTATTTCCTAGTGTGCTTTCCATTATATTCCACTGCCTGTCTCGATTCAACAGGATCTCCAAAACCTTCCATGGCGAAGTACCACCATGGATCTCTATCGCACCATTGCATGAAGTGTAGACAAGAATATTGAACCCGGTCAGAACACTCACATGCTCCATCTCTGAGCATGTGGTACTGTTGATTCACTCATCTGTATTGTGTTTGTGGTAGGCCTACAGTGTGTTAGGGGATGGGGTGGGGCAAATGGGGATGGTGTTGTTAATTTGCATTTTCAATTTTTTCTTTTAAAAAATAATATATATTCATTAAATTAACCCTTTAAAAATTATGAAAAATTAATACCAATAAATTTAACATGTTCAAGTGAAAACCTTTTTGAAAAATGCCAATATACCAAAACCAACACAAAAAGAAACAGAAAATTTGAATGGCCTTATATGTATTAAGATTTTGAATTTGTAACAATGACATGTTCTTTAGAAAATATCTAGGAGTAATTGGCTTCTTTACTGAATTATATCAACTGTTTAAAAATGAAATAATTTCAATGTTACATGAACCCTTTTAGAAAATATAAGGTGAGGGAACATGTTCCAATATATTGTTTGAAGTTAGCATAATGTTGATTAATAAAACCAACAAAGACATAACAAGAAAAAACAATTATTACTCATATCCCTCATAAAATACAAAAATCCTTTTAAATATATTACTAAATTGAATACAGCAATGTATAAAAAAGATAACACATCATAATCAATTGGAGTTTTTCCCAGGGATGCAAGGTTGATTTATACAGAAAGTAAATTCAATGTAACTCACATTGTTAGCAAAGAGAAAAATAATATGACCATTTCAAAAAAATACAGAAAAAGCATTAACAAAATTCAACCACTATTTATTATAAATACCCTGAATAAAATAGAAACAGAAGGGAACTTTATCAACCTAACTTTCTCAACCTGTTAACCCTACAGGTTCTTAGGAAAAGCAAAAAGTAATCATAAAGAAAAAAATATGAAAGGAATGAAAATAAAAATAATTTCAACAAGAAGTTTCTTTCAATGAAATGTTGACTGAAAGATGCCATTAAGAAAATACTGTTATGAAGTTTTGAAATTTGCAAAAATAGTTCATGATGATGATAATTGTGGTTGTCTCAGTGTTGGGATGGAGGTGGGAAATAACTGCAAAGCATTATCAGAGAACTGCCAAGCGTAATTTGAATCTTCTATATCTTGATTTGGGAGGTGGTTACAACTGTACATACAACTGTTAAAGCTCAAGGAATTGCATCCTTAACCTCTCTCTATGCACTTTACTATATGTTATGTATACTTCAATTTAAGATGTGTTGTGAATATACAAATTCACAGGCAATAAATGAAATGCATTTTTGAAAACAAGTATTAGCCAATAAGATGACAACACAGCACCTCTCCTAAAAGTAGAGAGGGTACCCCATAGGGAAACATTCAGGACTTAGGAAAGCAGGCTTTGCACTACTGTGAAATGCTAGAGCAATTGGTTTTAAACTTGAGTCTCACACTTCTTTGAGATTCAATTAAAGTTATGACTTCTAGTCCAGGATACACATAAGCACATACACACAATATTTGACATTTCATAATATGACATTATTAAAGAGTTTTGTGGACTCCCTAAAGGTTATCCATGGACTCCTAGGATCCTATTAATACTGGGGTAAGGAATGCCTTCCTAAATGCTTAAAATCGTAGAAAGTTACAGCAGACAGAGCCTATCTCTTACTAAATAAGACAGTCCTATTTCTTAGGCAGTCTTTCCATATATTGGATTTTGATTTTGTAGGACGATTTCATTCTCCAGTTTATATGACATTTCCACTAAGTACAGCATATGAAATCCCACCAAATCTTTTGATTTTTGCTATCCAATCTTGTGGGAGTGCTCAAGGTTAACGAAAAATAATTAATTACCTGTGATTTCCAAATAAGATTGAATTCATTGGCCTGAAGATTTTCAATGGGAAACTGAACCCACTCCAAACCAAGTCACCTTGAGTCAAAGAATCAACCAATGTGTTGACATTATCAAGAATACAACTCAACCATGTAGAAACAATTGTCTCATGGTCATGGTAGGTAAAACTGCTTCTGAAGATGGGAGGGGAGGACAGGGCTAAGGGTGATGGACATTTTGCATTTTTGACAGATATGGGAAATGATCTCTATCGGGTAACTAATAAGTTTTGTTATTCTTCATGATCCCAAACCCTTGGTCTAGCTCTGACTTAGAGCATCTATGAATGGATATAATCTGACCTAGTTTTTCCAACAAATGGGTGTGATATTCCACCCCCTTCCTTAGGTAAGAAAGAGAACATTCAGATTTTTCACTGAATATTATATCTATGGCCAATCTGTTTCCCACCTTTTTGAAGAAAGAAGTATCTTTAAGCCAAGCACATCTCAGAAGCATTACATGTTGGTTTATTCCTTTTCACTCCCTAACTCCTTATTTATAGCTTGTAGAAATTGGCAGGAATAAATTCCTTCAGCTATTTTTTGCATAACATTCTCTAAATACTTTATTTTGAGGCCCCCCTTTTTTCCTCACCCATCATCTTGTAGTTTCTATAAAAATAAAGCCTCAAACTGCTTAAAGGCAACAACTCTGCAATATATCACTTAATCTTTAATTACAGAAACTGTCCTTATGTTATTTAGGTGAATATCTTACACATCCTACATGAATGCTACAAAACCACTCCTTAAATAGCCACACAAAAGCTAATTACCTTTTTAAGTTAGCCTGGATCACAGATTATCTAAAAGTATCACCCAACTTCATCACTTAAGGACGGCCATGGCTCTTGCAAGAAAACTGGGGTTAACTTATCTAGCAATTTAATGATTATCCTACTGCAGTTTCCAAAGTAAGGCCACATTCTTACGTGAAGTTAAGATCTCACTCAAGGGATGAGGTCATTGACAAAGCAAGTAAACAAAAAGAGACAGAAAAGAATCCATGTGGATGAATCCTGGGAAGGTAAGAGCTGGGATCTACCTCTTGGTCCTGAACAATGGCTCCTAAATTATCAGCACCACTAAAGGAGCTTTAAAAACCATATATATATTTCTATGCCCACCTCTAAAGTCTGATTCAATAGGCATGGGATGTGTCCTATCATCTGAATGTTTTAACATATGAAAGGTTACTTCTGATACATGGTCATATTTAGAATTATTGCCCATCCTGGCAGAACGTAGTGGCTCGTGCCTGTAATCCCAGCACTTTGGGAGGCTGAGGTGGGCGGATCATGAGGTCAGGAGATCGAGACCATCCTGGCCAACACTGTAAAACCCTGTCTCTATTAAAAATGCAAAAAATAAATTAGCAGGGTGGGGTGGCACACACCTGTAGTCCCAGCTACTAGGGAGGCTGAGGCAGGAGAATTGCCTAAACCCAAGAGGTGAAGGTTGCAGTGGGCCAAGATTGTGCCACTGCACTCCAGCCTTAGTGATAGAGTGAGACTTCATCTCAAAAAAAAAAAAAAAAAAAAAGAGAGTTACTGTCCATACCAAGGTCCATGATATTTTTGGGTCATGGATATCTTTTAGAATCTGATGAAAGCTATGGGTCGATTTTTTAGAGGAATGCTGTATTAGTCCCTTCAAATTGTCCCAATAAAATACCTTAGATTGGGTAATTTATAAACAACAGAAATTTATTGCTCACGGTTCTGGGGGCTGTAAAGTCTAAGATCAAGGCTCCAGCAGATTTGATGTCTCGGAGAGGGGGCCTTCCTCACAGATGGCACCTTCTATGTGTCCTTATATGGTGAAAGGGGCAAATAAGCATCTTCAAACTGCTTTTATGAAGACACTAATCCCATTTATGAGGGCAGACTCGTCATAACCTAATCACCTCCCTTAAACTCTACCTCTTAATCCTCTCACTTTGGGGATTAAGTTGCAACATATGAAATCTGGAGAGACAAACATTCAGACCATAGCAAATGCACATATAGAAGACAAAGTACAGGAAATGGTTTACCTAAATAACAAGTCTAACCACATCCCCCTGCTACTTATAAGCACTCAGTGATTCTGCACTGCCTAGGAGATGAGTTCAAACTCCTTTACACGGTTTTCTGTCTCATAATCCCAGCCCTGATACCTCTTGCTATTCTTCCAAGTGCCACTTTTTTTTCGGCAATAGTGAATTATTTATTGTTACCTGCACATATTTTATTGTTTTTAGCCTTCATGTATTTGCTAATGTTATCCCTACTGCCTAGAATTCTGTTCTCTTCCTCTCCCAAACCTATCCCAGGGGATTTGTCACTAATTCTTTAAGAGTGAATTTAGTCAATACCTTCTCCAGAATTTCTGATCCATTTATCCCAGCACACATCTCAGGGTATAACAGATCAGATCCCCTTTACCTGTTCTACCACAGCATCCTGTGCCTCTGTCTTTCACAGTATATACATTATGGTGGGGGTTTCTCTTTAGGTGCCTGTCTGGCGCAAGATTGAGAGATATGTGAGGGCAAGGATAGTATCTTAGTCATTTTTGTGTGCCAGTGATTAGATTGTGCCTGATCCAGAGTTAGTACTCAATGATTGTTTGTTGAGTGAGTAACTTGGAAGAATTTTGAAGGCATGGGGAGGGACATTCAGATAGGGATGGTTGAATATGTCCTCTAAGACATGGAAACAGAGTAAGTAGTTGGGAGTACTTTGTTAGGAGGGTTATGTGTTGATAGAACTAAATTTTTAAAACTTTTATTTTAGGTTCAGGGGTACTATGTGCAGGTTTGTAATATACACAGACTCATGCACAGCAGTTTGTTGTACAGATTATTTCATCATGCAGGTGCTAAGTCTAGTACTCAATTGTTATTTTTCCTTATCCTCTTTCCTACCACCCTTCACCCTCAAGTAGGCCCCAGTGTCTGTTCTTGTCTATGTGTCCACGTGTTCTCATCGTTTAGCCCCCACTTATAAGGGAGAACATGAAATAGTTTTGTTTTCTGTTTCTGTGTTAGTTTGCTAAGTATAATGGCCTTCAAGTCTATTCATGTTCCTGCAAAATATATGATCTCATTCTTGTTTAAGGCTGTATAATATTCCATGGTGTATATGTACCACATTTTCTTTATCCAATCTGTCACTGATAGGCCTTTACTTGATTTCATGTCCTTGCTATTACGAATAGTAATGCAGTGAACATATGCGTGCATGTGAGTTTATGGTAAAATAATTTATATTCCTTTGGGTATATATCCAGTAATAGGATATTGCTGGCTCGAATGATAATTCTGTTTTTATCCTTTGAGGAATCACCACACTGCTTCTACAATGGTTGAACTAATTTAAACTCCCAGTAACAGTGTATAAGCATTCCCTTTTCTCCGCAACCTTACCAGCATCTATTATTTTTTGACTTATTAATAATAGCCATTCTGATTAGTGCGAGATGGTGTCTCATTGTGGTTTGATTTGCATTTCTCTAATAATCAATGATATTGAGTTTCTTTGCTTGTTGGCCATATGTTTTCTTTTGAAAAGTATCTGTTCATGTACTTTGCCCACTTTTTTTGTCTTTTTTTTTTTTTTTTTTTTTGAGATGGAATCTCACTCTTTTGCCTAGGCTGGAGTGAAGAGGCATGAACTCAGCTCACTGCAACCTCCCCTCCCTGGATTCAAGAGATTCTCCTGCCTCAGCCTCCCGAGTAGCTAGAATTACAGGTGCCCACCACGATGCCTGGCTAATTTTTGTATTTTTAGTAGAGATGGGGTTTCACCATGTTGGCCAGGATGGTCTTATCCTCCTGACCTCAGATAACACGCCTACCTCGGCCTCCCAAAGTGCTGGGATTACAGGTGTGAGCCACCATGCCCGGCCCTTTGCCCACTTTTTAATGGGGTTGTCTTTTTCCTTCTTGAAAATTTGTCAAATTCCTTATAGATGGTAGATATTAGACCTTTGTCAGATACATAATCTGCAAATATTTTCTCCCATTCTGTAGGTTATTTACTATATTGATGGTTTATTTTGCTGTGCAGAAGCTCTTTAATTTCAATCCCATTTGTCAATTTTTGTTGGGTTGTGAGTGCTTTTGGAATCTTTGTCATGAAGTCTTTTCCAGGGCTGATGTCCAGAATGCTATTTCCTAGGTTTTCTTCTAGGGTTTTTATAGTTTGGAGTTTTAAATTTAAGCCTTTAATCCACCTTCAGTTGATTTTTATATATGGTAGAAAGTAAGGTTTTAATTTTACTCTTCTATATATGGCTAGCTTGTTATCCCAGCAGTACTTACTGACTATAGAGTCCTTTCCCTGTTGCTTGTCTTTGACAGCTTAGCTGAAAATCAGATGGTTGTAGGTGTGTGGCATTATTTCTAAATTCTCTATTCTGTTCCATTGGTCTATGTGTCTGTTTTTGTACCACTACCATGATTTTGGTTACTGTAGCCCTGTAGTATTGTTTAAAGCCAGTTAACTTGATATCTTCAGCTTTGTTCCTTTTGCTTAGAATTGCCTTAGCTATTTGGGCTCTTTTTTGGTTCCATGTGAATTTTTAAGTAGTTTCTTCAAGTTCTGTAAATAATGTCATTGGTAGTTTGATAGGAATAGCGTGAAATCTGTAAATTGCTTTAGGCAGTACAGTCATTTTAATGCTATTGATTCTTCTTATCCATGAACATGGAATATTTTTCCATTTGTTTGTGTCATCTCTGATTTCTCTGAGAAGTGTTTTGTAGTTCTCTTTATCGAGATCTTTCACCTCCCTGGTTAGCTGTATCTTTTTTGTGGCAATTGTGAATGAGATTGTGTTCCTGATTTGGCTCTCAGATTGGCTGTTGTTGGTGTACACAAATGCTAGTGATTTTTGTACAGTGATTTTATATCCTCAAACTTTGCTGCAGTTGTTTATCAGCTGAACAAGCTTTTGGGCTGAGACTATGGGGTTTTCTATATATAGAATTAAGTTGTATGAAAACAGGGATAGTTTGACTTTCTGTCTTCCTATCTGAATACCCTTTATTTCTTTCTCTTGCCTGAATGTTCTGGCCTGGACTTCCAATCCTATGTTCAGTAGGAGTGGTGAGAGAGGGCATCCTTTTCTTGTGCTTGTTTTCAAGGGGAATGCTTCCCTCTTTTGCCCATTCAGTGTGACGTTGGCTGTGGATTTGTTTTTCGGATTTTGTTTTTGAGATATAATCTCACTCTGTCACCCAAGCTGCAGTGTAGTAGCATGATCTTGGATCACTGTGACCTCCACCTCCTGGGTTCAAGTGACTCTCCTCCCTCAGCCTCCCAAGTAGCTGGGATTACAGGCATGCACCACCACACCTGGCTAATTTTTGTATTTTTAGTAGAGAAGGAATTTCACCAAGTTGGTTAGGCTGGTCTCGAACTGCTGACTTCAAGTGATCTGCCAGCCTTGGCCTCCCAAAGTGTTGGAATTACAGGCATGAGCCACTGTGCCCAGTCTGGATTTGTCATAGATGGCTCTTATTATTTTGATGTATGTTCCTTTAATACCCAATTTATTGAGATTTTAACATGAAGAGATGTTGAATTTTATCAAGAGCCTTTTCTGCATCTATTGAGATAATCATGTGGTTTTTGTCTTTACTTCTGTTTATGTGATGAATCACATTTATTGATATGTGTGTATTGAACCAACCTTGCATCCCAGGAATAAAACCTACTTGATCATGGTTGGTTAACTTTTTGAGGTGCTGCTGGGTTTGGTTTAAAGTATTTTGTTGGCTGGGCATGGTGGCTCACGCCTGTAATCCCAGCACTTTGGGAGGCTGAGGCAGGCTGATCATGAAGTCAAAAGATCAAGACCATCCTGGCCAACACAGTGAAACCCTGTCTCTACTAAAAATACAAAAAAAATTAGCCAGGCATGGTGGCACGCGCCTGTGGTCCCAGCTACTCAGGAGGCTGAGGCAGAAGAATTGCTTGAACCCAGGAGGCGGAGGTTGCAGTGAGCCAAGGTTGAGCCACTGCACTCCCGCCTGGTGACAGAGCAAGACTGTGTCTCAAAAAAAAAAAAAAAAAAAAGTAAAGTATTTTGTTGAGGAATTTTGCAAAAGTGTTCATCAAGTATATTGTATTGGCCTGGAGTTTCATTTTCTCATGTGTTTCTGCCAGGTTTTGGTGTCAGGATGATGCTGGTTTCATAGAATGAATAGGGGAGGAGTCCTTCTTAATTTTTTTGGAAGAGTTTCAATAGGACTGATAACAGCTTTTCTTTGTAAATCCGGTAGAATTCAGCTGTGAATGCTTCTGGCCCTGGGCTCTTTTTGATTGAAAAGATAATTATTACTGATTCAATTTCAGAGCTTGTTATTGGTCTGTTCAGGGAATCAATTTCTCCCTGATTCAGTTTTGGGAGGGTATATGTATCTAGCAATTTATCTATTTCTTCTAGGTTTTCTATTAATAGTTTGTGTGTATAGAACTGTTTGTTGTAGTCTCTGATGGTTGTATTTCTGTGGGGTCAGTGGTAACATGCTCTTGGCCTTTTCTAATTGAGTTTACTTGGATCTTCTCTCTTTTCTTCTTTATTAGTCTAGCTAGTGGCCTATCATTATTATTTTTACAAAAAATCAACTCCTGGATTTATTGATTTTTTGAATGGTGTGTGTGTGTGTGTGTGTGTGTGTGTGTGTGTGTGTGTGTGTGTGTGTTTCTCAATCTCCTTCAATTCAGCTCTGATTTTGGTTGTTTCTCATCTTCTGATGGCTTTGGAGTTGGTTTGCTCTGGCTTCTCTAGTTCTTTTAGTCATGATGTTAGGTCATTAATTTGGGCTGTTTCTAACTTTTTGATGTGGGCATTTAGCGCTATACATTTCTCTCTTAACACTGCCTTCAATGTGTTCCAGAGATTCTGGTATGTTTTATCTGTGTTCTCAGTAGTTTCAAAGAACTTCTTGATTTCTACCTTAATTTCATTATTGACCCAAAAGTTATCCTGGAACAGGTTGTTTAATTTCCATGTAATTGCATGGTTTTGAGTGATTTTATGTAGGCTTAATTTCTATTTTTGTTGTGCTGTGGTCTGAGAGTGTGTTTAATATAATTTCAATTCTTTGGCATTTGCTGAGGATTGTTTTATGTTTGATTGTGTGGTCAATTTTAAGGTATGTGACATGTGGTAATGAGAAGAATGTATATTTTGTTGTTTCGGGATGTAGAGTTTGGTAGATGTCTATCAGATCCATTTAATCCAATGCTGACTTCAGGTCCTGAATATCTTTGTTAATTTTCTGCCTTGATGATCTGCCTAATGCTGTCTAATACTGTCAGTAGAGTGTTGAAGTCTCTCACTACTATTGTGTGGGAGTCTAAGTCTCTTTGCAGTCCTCTAAGAACTTGCTTTAGGAATCTGGGTGCTCTTTGTTGGGTGCATAAATATTTAGGATAGTTAAGACTTTTCATTGAATTCAACCCTTTACCATTATTTAATGCCCTTCTTTGTCTTTTTTCATTTTTGTTGGTTTAAAGTCTGTTTTGTCTGAAATTAGAATTGCAATCCTTGCTTTTTTTCTGATTTCCATTTGCTTGGTAGATTTTCCTCCATCAATTTATTTTGAGCCTGTGGCTGTCACTGCATGTAAGGTGGG
This sequence comes from Cacajao melanocephalus, assembly GCA_963573385.1. Lineage (NCBI taxonomy): Eukaryota > Metazoa > Chordata > Mammalia > Primates > Pitheciidae > Cacajao > Cacajao melanocephalus. Next base: position 61,653 of record CAUYLG010001460.1, read on the forward strand.
TCTCCTGAAGACAGCATACCATTTGTTCTTGCTTCTTTATCCAGCTTGCCATTCTGTGTCTTTTTAATGGGGCATTTAACCCATTTGCCACATTAGCATTGATATGTGGGGATTTTATTCTGTCATTGTGTTGTTAGCTGGTCTGTATTCTTAAGTGTATTTTTGTATTGGCTGGTAATGATTTTTCCTTTCCATGTTTAGTGCTCCTTTCAACATCTCTTGTAAGGTGGGTGTGGGGTTCAGGAACTCTCTCAGCATTTGCTTATCTGAAAATAATCTTTTTCTACCTTTGCTAAGGAAGCTTAGTTTGGATAGATATGAAATTCTTCGCTGAAGATTTTTTTTTTTAAGAATGTTGAATATTGATCCCCAATCTCTTCTGGCTTGTAGGGTCCCTACTGAGAGGTCTGCTGTTAGCCTGATGGAATTCTGTTTGTAGGGGACCTATGCATTCTCTCTGGCTGCCTTGAACGTTCCTTTTTTCCATTTTGACCTTGGAAAATCTGATGAATTTGTGTCTTGTGGATGATCTTCTTTTATAAAATCTTCTTGTATAGATCATTCTGGTATAGAATATTGCAGGGGTTCTCTGGATTTCCTGAATTTGACTGTTGGCCTCTCTAGTGAGGTTGGGGAAGTTTTCATAGATGATATACTGAAATATGTTTTCCAAGTTGTTTGCTTTCTTCCTATTTCTTTCGGGGATGCCAATGATTTATTGGTTTGACATTTTTATATAATCCCATCTTTCTTGAGGTTTTGTTCATTCATTTATGTTCTTTTAATTTTTATCTGACTGCCCTATTTTAGACAGTCTGTCTTCGAGTTCCAAGATTGTTTCTTCAGCTTGATCTATTCAGCTGTTAATACCTGTGATTGTATTGTGAAATTCTTATATTGTGTTTTTCCGCTCTGTCAGTTTTGTTTGGTTCTTTTTTTTATACTGGCTATTTAATCTGTCAGCTCCTGTATCATCTTATTGTGATTCTTAAGAACTCAATTTTTGAACTTAGTGAGAGAATATTGTGTCTTTCCAAACAGAATAGGTGATCTCACACTTCTTTTGTTTTTCTTTTTGTTATCTCCCAACTTTATTAAAATAACTTTTTAACATCCAGGCTTTTGTTTTTGATGTGCTGTGAGAAATCTAGAGCAGAAGGTTAAAATGGATACTCTACCCTATCATGCTCCCCAAGGATCTCCTTTGTGCTAGTCAGGAGGACGGGATTTCTGTGTTTGTTTTGTTTTGATTTGCTTTTGTTTTTTATTGAAAAAGGCATGCAAGGGACCACTAGTCATTCAATTATTCACCTTCATTCACTCACTTAAAAATTATTTGTGAAGTGCCTGTCAGCAAGGTCAAACACTTGACTAGCTAACTAAAGTTTTCTCCTCTTCTAGAAAAAAAAAGCCCTTAAACTACAAAAATTAATTTACAAATCAGAAAGCCATTTCTCATGTATCAAGCTGTTGGTATACATGCATGCATGTGCACGTGTATACAAACACACATGCGTATTAACAAGATTTGTCTGCAAGAGCTGTCACTAAAGGAAAACTTTCTGAGACCCTAATGCTTTCTGTTAATGTAAAGGAGTTCTGAGGTTGCATCTTACATCAATCTTGGCAAGCTCAGTGCTTAGGAAAGAACATTAACAGGTGAAGCAGGAAGCTGAGGCCCTTTTTGCCATTTTTGTTTTTAATATTCACTTTCCTCACCAGATGGGTGGTGGTTTATCCCTTGATATATTTAGAAACCTGCTATAAAAATTACTGTACTCTGGAGGGAAGAAGAAATGAGTATAGATGGTATTTTTTAAAAGCCTATTTATTATTATTAAGTTAGATTTTTTCTATTTTGGTAATTGCTATGCAAAGCAGGAACCTTAAAACCAAGTAATGCATTATGAATCAGAGTATGAGAACAAAAAACAGTTTTGTAAATAGGTCTGAAACATGTTTCACTGTAGTTGTCTACCATAAGTGGGATATGAAAGACACTGATGTGGCTTATACCCTGGTTCTGCTGTATAGATCAGGGTGCACTATAAAGGTCTAGCTCTATCTTAACCAAAGGCTTGTTACTAGATGTCTGCTGACAGGGTATTGATCTAGGGGAATCTAAAAGCAGTATAGACAGTGTCCATATTGAGGACAAGAAACATCACAGTCCTAGGGGATCAGGCGTATCATAGTCCCTGTGAAAGCTGGGAAACAAAACAAAACAAAACAAAACAAAACCAAGAAGATTCCATATGGTGAAAATATGTCACAAGGTTAGAGAATATGACAATCAGAAACAGTACATGAGCTATTGTGAGTGGTGAGCCAGGGACAATCATTCAAATCAAAGGCTATGGACTTCTACTTCTGACGATGGTGGTGTCACTTCTAGCAGACAAACCTACCATCAAGAATAACTAGAAAGACACCAAAAAAAAGTGGGGAAGCTTTCAAGGTATGGAGGACTGGAGGCACTTATACTGAGAGGAAAGGGGAACTTAATGAGGCAAGCACAATGTTCTGTCCCCTAATTTCTCCATGGGGCATTTGCCTATTGATAAGCTTTGTTAGATGAATGGCTGAGAAGCTGGACAGAGAAATGCCACAAGGGGCAGAGAATCTAGCAGAGCCCTTGGGAATCTCATGCTGCTGAAGAGATAAAAATTAGACTTGTAACCATGAAGGCAATCATGACTTGAGAAATTAAGATTCTGGAAAGAAGCTTTTGGGGAGAAGGAAAAATGTCTGAGATTTTGAGCAAAAGTCATAGCATAAAAATCAAGAAGTGTTTTGTCAGCTTTCCAGTAGTAAGGAGACACAAATAGTAATCTAAGACCCACAAAGGAAGAAAAGTTTTAAGTACCTTAGACTCAGTTGTGACTCCTGAAGGGCTAACTCTAGGACTGGAGGCAAACAGAAATTGCCTAAACTCTCAAAGTCTGAAATGCCACCTTGAATATGTTAATTAGAATGACATGATCTACTTCACCATGTTTTTTTCCTCTTTTGATGTCCATTCCCAGAATCTGCCATATGTATGAATATGCCCTGAAAGTGACCTTGTGGGATTTCTGAGACTGAGGCCAAAAAAAGCCTTCCTGCTTTCACTTAGGCCTTTTGGAAAGTTCCCTATTGACATGCCCACACTGTGGGAAGCCAGTTGCCTTGAAGAAGTCATACTACCTTAAGACCACAATGTATTGAAAGTGAGTCTAGCCAGCTCTCATCTGCTCCAGCCATCACAGCCCAGGGAGTAAATATGTGAGTAAAGGAGATAGCTCTACAGGAAACACCATGTGGACAAAAACGGAGGCTCTATACATATGGCTCTATTTAAGTAGCCCCAGTTACCATCCACCATTTGAATCACCTCAGCTGTGACCCTAGACAGTATGGAGCAGAGAGGAGGTATCCCTGCTGGATCCTGCCTAAATTCCTAACCCACAGAATCACAAACTTGGTAAGTGCTTAGTTTTGTTTTGTTTTTGAAACAGAGTTTCACTCTTGTTGCCCAGGCTGGAGTGCAGTGGTGTGATCTTGGCTCACTGCAGCCATGACAGCCTGGGCTCAACTGATCCTCTCACCTCAGACCCCAAGTACAAACTACAGGCAGTGCCACCACTCCTGGCTAATTTTTGTATTTTTTTGTAGAGATGGGGTTTCACTATATTGCCCAGGCTGGTCTTGAACTCCTGGGCTCAATAAATTCTCCCACCTCGGCTTCCCAAAGTTCTGGGATTATGATTTTTTTTTAATGCAACTAACTGTGGGTATTGTTGTTAGGCAGCAATAATTAATGGAAATATGTCCTTTTTTGGCTATCTGCCATATGATTGAGTAAATCTTCTCTGGAGGAAAATAACATTAGCAAAAGTGCTTATGGCTTTTCATATATAATATCCAGCATTCAATCAAAAAGTATGATTTCTATTAAAAATAAGACAAAGAGAACAAAACTACAGGTGATACAAAATTGTAGTCAGATATAAACTTTAAAGTAACTGTGATTAATATGTTAAGAAAATAGATGACAACATGGGAACTTTCACCAAGCCTGAGATCTCTTTAAAAAACAAAGAATTAGGGAGCTCTACCAAGATGGCTGAATAAGAGCAGCTCCAGAGCACAGTTCCCAGCAAGAGTAATGCAGAGGGTGAGTGATTGTTGTTGCATTTCCAACTAAGGTACCAGGTGCATCTCAATGGGACTGGTTGGGTGAGTGTGGCCCAAGGAGGGTGAGCCGAGGCAGGGTGGGGTGCTGCCTCACCTGGGAAGTACAGTAGACCAGAGGACCCCACCTTCCTACCCAATGGAGGCCATTGGGTGTTTTTCCAGCCACTCTGGAACTCTGGTTCAGTTACTGCGCTGCTTCTACAGTCTTTACAGCCCACAGACCAGGAGACTCCCACTGGCCAACAAGTGCCATGGGTTTCCAGCACAAAAACCCACACAAATCTGGGTGGCCATTTTAACTGGTACCTGGAATGCCTGCAAGACAGAGCCACACGTTCCCCTGAAAAAGAGGGGGCTAAAGGCTGGGAGCCAGGTGATCTGACTTGGCGGGTCCCACCTTCACAAAGACCAGCAATCTGAAACACACCAGCTTGAGAGTTTTGCAGCCAGTGCAGCAGTTTGAGCTCGATCCAGGATGGTCCAGCTCCGTAAGGGAAAGGGCATCTGCCATTACCAAGGCAGTCCCCCATTACCGAGGCAGTTCTAACCTTACTCATGTAAACAAAACCACAAGGATGTTTACACAGCAGCTGGACAGAGACTGCAGCAGCTAAGCAACACCTCTGCAGGCAGACTGTGACTAGACTCCCTCCTTGCTGGGCAGGGCATCTCTGAAAAAAGGCAGCAGCATGTCAGGGATGTATAAATAAAGCCCTACCTTCCTGGGACAGACTACCTGGGAAAAGAGGTGATCATGAGTTCTGCTGCAGCAGACTTAAACGTCCCTGTCCAGCAGCTCTCAATGGAACAACGGAGCTCCCAGCACAACACTTGAGCTCTAATAAGGGACAGACTGCCTCCTCAAGTGGCTCCCTGATCCCCATATATCCAAAGAGGCACCTCATAAAGGAGAGCTCTGGCTGACATCTGGTGGGTACCCTTCTGGAATGAACATAGCAGAAGAAGGAATAGGCAGAAACCCTGTTTGCAGCCTCTGTGGGTGATTCCCAGGCAAGCAGGGTCTGGAGTGGACCTCCAGCAGTCCTGCAGCTGAGAGGCCTGACTGTTAGAAGGAAAAATAAAAAACAGAAAGAAATAGCTTCAACATCAACAGAAAGGATGTCCACTCAGAGACCCCATCTGAAAGTCACCAACTTCCAAGGCCAAAGGTAGAAAAATCCACGAAGATGGGAAGTAACCAGTGCGAAAAGGATGAAATCACCAAAAACCGGAACTCCTTTCCTCCTCCAAGCAATTCCTCACCAGCAAGAGAACAAAACTGGATGGAGAATGAGTTTGATGAATTGACAGAAGCGGGCTTCAGAAGGTGGGTAATAACAAACTTTTCTGAGTTAAAGGAACATGTTCTGACCAATGCAAATAAACTAAGAACCTTGAAAAAGATTAGATAAAATGCTAACTAGAATAACCAGCTTAGAGAGGAATATAAACTATTTGATGGAGCTGAAAAACACAGCATGAGAACTTTGTGAAGCATACACAAGTTTTAATGCCAAATTGATCAAGCAGAAGAAAGGATATCAGAGATTGAAGGCCAACTCAATGAAATAAAATGAGAAGGCAAGATTAGAGAAAAAAGAGTGAAAAGAAATGAATAAAGCCTCCAAGAAATATGGGATATGTGAAAAAACCAAATCTACATTTGATCTGTATACTTGAATGTGACAGACAGAATGAATCCAAGCTGGAAAACACTTTTCAGGATACTATCCAGGAGAACTTCTGCAACCTAGCAAGCCAGGCCAACATTCCAATCCAGGAACTACAGATATTCCTCAAGAAGAGCAACCCCAAGGCACATAATCGTCAGATTCACCAGGGTTGAAATGAAGGAAAAAATGCTAAGTGTAGCCAGAGAGAAAGGTCGGGTTACCCACAAAGGGAAGCTCTTCAGACTCACAGCAGATCTCCTGGCAGAAACCCCTACAAGCCAGAAGAGAGTGGGGGCCAGTATTCAACATCCTTAAAGAAAAGAACTTTCAACCCAGAATTTCATATCCAGATAAACTAAGCTTCATCAGTGAAGGAGAAATAAAATCCTTTATGGACAAGCAATTGCTGAGAGATTTCATTACCACTGGGCCTGCCTTGCAAGAGCTCCTGAAGGAAGCACTAAACATGGAAAGGAACAACCAGTACCAGCCACTGCAAAAACATACCAAATGGTCAAGACCATTGATGCAACGAAGAAACTGTGTCAACTAACGAGCAAAACAACCACCTAGTATCAAAATGGCAGGACCAAATTTATGCATAACAATATTAACCTTAAATGTAAACAGGTTAAATGCCCCAATCAAAAGACACAGACTGGCAAATTTGATAAAAAGTCAAGACCCACCAGTGTGCTGTATTCAGGAGATCCATTTCAAGTGCAAAGACATACATAAACTCAAAATAAAGGAATGGAGGAAGATTTACCAAGCAAATGGAGAGCAAAAAAAAAAAAAGCAGGAGTTGAAATCCTAGTCTCTGATAAAATGGACTTTAAACCAGCAAAGATCAAAAGAGACAAAGAAGGGCATTACATAATGGTAAAAGGATCAATGCAACAACAAGAGCTAACTATCCTAAATATACATGCACCCATACAGGAGCAACCAGATACATAAAGCAAGTTCTTAACGACCTACAAAGAGACTTAGACTCCCACACAATAATAGTGGGAGACTTTAACACTACACTGTCAATATTAGACAGATCAACGAGACAGAAAATTAACAAGGATATCCAGGACTTGAACTCAGAACTGGAACAAGTGGACTTAATAGACATCTACAGAACTCTCCACCTCAAATCCACAGAATATATATTTTTCACAGCACCACATCACACTTACTATAAAATTGACAACATAATTGGAAGTAAATCACTTCTCAGCAAATGCAAAAGAACAGAAATCATAACAACCAGTCTCAGACCACAGTGCAATCAAATTAGAACTCAGTATTAAGAAACTCACTTAAAACTGCACAACTACATGGAAAGTGAACAACCTGCTCCTGAATGACTACCGGATAAATAATGAAATGAAGGCAGAAATAAAGATGTTCTTCAAAACCAGTGAGAACAAAGACACATGTACCAGAATCTCTGGGACACATTTAAACCAGTGTCTAGAGGGAAATTTATAGCACTAAATGCCCACAAGAGAAATGAGGGACGATCTAATATCTACACACTAATGTCAAAATTAAAAGAGCTAGAGGAACATGATCAAACAAATTCAAAAGCTAGCACAAGACAAGAAATAACTAAGATCAGAGCAGAAATGAAGGAGATAGAGACACAAAACACCCTTCAAAAAAATCCCTATGCAAAACCATTCAGGATATAGGCATAGGCAAGGACTTCATGACTAAAACACCAAAAGCACTGGCAACAAAAGCTGAAATAGAAAAATGGGACCTAATCAAACTCCAGAGTTTCTGCACAGCAAAAGGAACAATCATTAGAGTGAACTGGCAACCAACAGAATGGGAAAATATTTTTGCAATCTACC
>CAUYLG010001461.1:0-21617 GCA_963573385.1 Cacajao melanocephalus
ATGTTTACTTAAAACAAGATCAAACCAGAAACCTTTTCACATGTGAGTCCTAAAACTGCAAACCAGAACCCTTTCATATGTGATTCCTGAAACTGTAAACAGAGACCTTTTCACATGTGAGTCCTAAAACTGTAAACCGGAACCCTTTCATATGTGATTCCTAGAGCTATAAACCTAAGATTCTTCCATGTGTAACAGCTAAAGTATAAGCCTATATAAAGGCAGAACCTTCCTTTGTTAAATGAGCTGGGCTTTCGACAAATTACTGCCTGGTCTCCTGGCTGAATAAACTCTTCCTTCCTTTATTTGGTGTTCGAGAGATCCGTTTCCCATGGCCACTCCTGCTACAGTTGGGGAGCTACACTTCTGTTTCTTGTCTGCATTTCTTGAGTCATTCCCCTGTGCCCTACTTCGTTGCCTTGTGCAAGGAACATAAGGACCAATACGGCAAAACTAAAGAGGCCAGGCACGGTGGGTCATACCTGTAATCCCAGCACTTTGGGAGTCCGAGGTGGGCAGATCACGAGGTCACGAGTTCGAGACCAGCCTGGCTAACATGGGGAAACCCTGTCTCTACTAAAAATACAATTAGCCAGGCGTAGTGGCATGCACCTGTAATCCCAGCTACTTGGGAGGCTGAGGCAGGAAAATCGCTTGAACCAGGGAGGTAGAGATTGCAGTGAGCCAAAATCACACAATTGCACTCCAGCCCAGGCAACAGTTCCAGATTCCTTCTCAAGAAGGAAAAAAAAACTAAAGAGATAATTATGGTACAATGTGGTAAGGCAATCGTGCTTTCTCTATGAGACTACAGGCTTGCCAAAAGTGGGGAAGTATGTCTCCATGATCAACATCCTGGGTTGGGATCTGTGTCATTGCCAGTGAGGGAAGAGGAGGAAAACAGGCTCAAGCAGAGTATGTAACTATGTAACTTAAGGTCTGGGCTGATAAAGGTCTGGGCTAATCACCGTCTGTGCTGAGATTTTTTTTTTTTTTAAGACAGAGTTTCACTCTTGTTGCCCAGCCTGGAGCACAATGGTACGATCTTGGTTCACTGCAACCTCTGCCTCCTAGGTTCAAGAGATTCTCCTGCCTCAGCCTCCCAAGTAGCTGGGATTACAGGCACCCACCACCACACTTGGCTAATTTTTGTATTTTTATCAGAGATGGGGTTTCACCATGTTGGCCAGGCTGGTCTTGAACTCCTGACCTCAGATGATCCACCTTCCTCAGCCTCCCAAAGTGCTGGGATTACAGGCATGAACCACCGCGCCTGGCCTATGCTGAGACTTGAATCCAAACCTGTGTGATTCTGGAGGGTTCTTGCCAGCTGCATAAGCTGGAATGAGTCATGGCCAAGATCAGGCAGTCTGGAGCCAGCTCAGCCACTGTCTACTGACCATCTACCTCTCAGCCATGATCCCTGACCTCAGGCCCAGCCAGGGATGACTCACTGGAAAGCAGGAGAGTGGCTGTGGCTCTGGGTCAGCCTAAAGTACCATTTTATTGCCATTATTATCTCTATCTTCATTAGCCAAATCGTTGACTGCCTATTAAGTAGTCAGGCAGCTGACGCATGCTGTGCCCTGTGATAACCCCACCTTGTCCTTGGGGCGTTCAAATATCCTAGAACCTGTGATGCCAGCAAAAAGCCAACACCCACTATCCATCCATTCATTGCGTCACTCAACAACTTTGAACCTCCACTTATACCAACCCCTATGCTAGATGCTGGGGCAAGGGGCACAGAATAAATAAGATACATTTCTCACTCTCATGAAACATCTCCTCTGTGGCAGAGGAAGACACATAAGTAATTGTAACGTAGAGTGATCTGACCTGTGATGGGGGATATACAATAGGCAACAGGAGAGATTAAATCTGCCTGAAGGTGGGAAAAATGCTTCACCCAAGTGGTGACTGGTTTGAGCTAAAGAGAATGAATAGGGTTTTGCTAGGCAAACCAAAGGATGGGCATTCCAAACAGATATATGCAAAGGCACAGAGATGTCAGAGAGCAAGGGGTGCTTAGCTAACTGCAAGTGATGTGTGGGGCCCAAGGTAGCAGGAAATGGGCCTGGAGAGATAACAGGAAGCACCTCACAGAACAAGAGAGCAGAGAAAGGAAATCCCAAGGAAACTGATGGAGGTGACAATGCTAAGGTCTCAGGGGAGTCAGAGTTAAAAAAAGAAGACCTCCAGTTGGCAAAGCCTGAATCCTGTCCTCTCGCTGTCTTCCCCGGCCAGCATGAGCTTCACCACTCGCTCCACCTTCTCCACCAACTGCTGGTCCCTGGGCTCTGTCCAGGCACCCAGCTACAGCACCAAGCTGGTGAGCAGCGCAGCCAGCGTCTATGCAGGTGCCAGGGGCTCTGGTTCCCATATCTTTGTGTCCTGCTCCACCGGCTTCCGGGGTGGCATGGGGTCCATGGGCCTGACCGGGGGGATGGCCGGGGTTCTGGCAGGAATGGGAGGCATCCGCAACAAGAAAGAGACCATGCAAAGCCTGAACGACTGAACGACTGCCTGGCCTCCTACCTGGACACAGTGAGGAGCCTGCAGACCAAGAACCAGAAGCTGGAGAGCAAAATCTGGGAGCACCTGGAGAAGAAGGGACCCCAGGTCAGAGACTGGAGCCATTACTTCAAGACCGTCGAGGAGGCCGGGCAGGGTGGCTCACGCCTGTAATCCTAGCACTTTGGGAGGCCGAGGTGGGTGGATCCCCTGAGATCAGGAGTTCAAGACCAGCCTGGCCATCAGGGTGAAACCCCATCTTTTGAAAAGAAAAAAAAAGACCGTCGAGGACCTGAAGGCTCAGATCTTCACAAATGCCCGCATCATTCTGTAGATCAATAATGCCCATCTTGCTGCTGATGACTTTAGAGTCAAGTATGAGATAGAGCTGGTTATGCGCCAGCCTGTGGAAAGTGACATCCATGGACTCCGCAAGGTCACTGCAACGACACCAATGTCACTTGGCTGCAGATGGAGACAGAGATCGAGGCTCTCAAGGAGGAGCTGCTCTTCATGAAGAAGAACCACAAAAAGGAAGTAAAAGGCTTACAAGCCCAGATTGCCAGCTCTGCATTGACCATGGAGGTAGACGCCCCCAATCTCAGGACCTCACCAAGATCATAGCAGACATCTGGGCCCAATATGACAAGCTGGCTCGGAAGAACCAAGAGGAGCTAGACAAGCACTGATCTCAGCAGATTGAGAGAGCACCACAGTGGTCACCATGCAGTCTGCTGAGGTTGGAGCTGCTGAGATGATGCTCACGGAGTTGAGACGTACCGTCCTGTCCTTGGAGATTGACCTGTACTCCATGAGAAATCTGAAGGCCAGCTTGGAGAACAGCCTGAGGGAGGTCGAGACCCACTACGCCCTGAAGATGGAGCAGCTCAACAGGCTCTTGCTGCACCTGGAGTCAGAGCTGGCACAGACCCGGGCAGAAGGACAGCGCCAGGCCCAGGAGTATAAGGCCCTGCTGAACATCAAGGTCAAGCTGGAGGCCGAGGTCACCACCTACCGCCACCTGCTGGAAGATGGTGAGAACTTCAATCTTGGTGATGCCCTGGACAGCAGCAACTCCATGCAAACCATGCAAAAGACCACCACCTGCCAGATAGTGGATGGCAAAGCAGTGTGTGAGACCAACGACACCAAAGTTCTAAGACATTAAGCCAGCAGAAGCAGAGGACCCTTTGGGGAGCAGGAGGCCAATAAAAAGTTCACAGGTTAAAAAAAAAAAAAAAAAGGAGCCTTCCTCTCCCTGGCAGGGTATGGCCAGAGGAAACCCCAGGCTGTGCCTGCTCACTCTGGGTAGCTAGTAAACTATAACCACATAACATTTATTGAGAACTGTGCTCTAAACATATTTCATGGATTATGCTCTAAATATATATTTCATTCTCACAACTCTGTGCTGGAAGTACCATCATTATCTCCATCCACTTTATCTTTCTTTTTGAGACAGAGTTTCACTCTGTTTCCCAGGGTGGAGTACAGTGGCGTTATCTCGGCTTCTCCACCTCCTGAAGTGCTGGGATTACAGGCATGAACTACCGTGCCCAGCCTCCATCCATTTATAGACAAAGAAACTCAAGGAGTGAAGGACATGCCAATGTGCCAATCTGATATCTTGATCATTGTGAGTTGAAAACACTGGAGAAATCGTAGTTTCAGAAATGGCGAGCTGACCTGCCTCTTCCTGCACGCAGCAAACCATCGGGATTCCTCTGTGAGGGATGCCCTCCCTGTACGAGGGCAAAAAAGTAGCCCTGATTACCAGAGACTGGGAACTGGGGGCTGCAATGGACCTGAATAAACATACTTTCCAAAGTAACTCTTATTTTCCGCTAGTTTTACACTTCCACCTCAAATATCTCCTCATCACTCACCTAGAAATTTACTGCCCCTACCAGATGTGCCTTATCCTGTCAGTTCTCAATTTATAGGTGTCTAAAAAGTGTAAAAGCATCTCATGGCTGGGTGTGGTGGTTTACGCCTGTAATCCCAGCACTTTGGGAGGCCAAGGCGGGAGTTCAAGACAAGGCTGGCTAGCATGGTGAAACCCCGTCTCTACTAAAAATGCAAAAATTAGCCAGGCTTGTTGGCAGGCACCTGTAATCCCAGCTACTCAGGAAGCTGAGGGAGTAGAATCACTCAAACCCGGGAGGTGGAGGTTGCAGTGAGCCAAGGTCATGCCATTGGACTCCAGCCTGGGTGACAGAGCGAGACTATCTCAAAAAAAAAAAAAAAGCATCCTGTTTTGACCACTTCTTCAGACTTCACTCTCTTGTGAAGATCCCCATGTACATATAAAACTAATAAAATATTATGTAATGTTAAAACATTATAGAATAATAGGCCAGGCGCAGTGGCTCATGCCTGTAATCCCAGCATTTTGGGAAGCCAAGGTGGGCGGATCACCAAAGGTCAGGAGTTTGAGTCCAGCCTGGCCAACATGGTAAAACCCTGTCTCTACTAAAAATACAAAAATTAGCTGGGCATGGTGGTGCACACCCATAATCCCAGCTACTCGGGAGGCTGAGGCAGGAGAATCACTTGAATCAAGGAGGCAGAGTTTGCAGTTAAGCTGAGCTCTGTCTGGGTGATAGAGCAAGACTCTGTATCAAAAAAAAAAAATTATACAAAAATAATGTGGCCGGGTGCAGTGGCTCACACCTGTAATCCCAGCACTTTGGGAGGCCTAGGCGAGTGGATCACAAGGTCAAGAGATTAAGACCATCCTGGCCAACCTGGTGAAACCCCGTCGCTAATAAAAATAGAAAAAATAGAAATGAGTGGCGTTGGGCGCCTGTAGTCTCAGCTACTCGGGAGGCTGAGGCAGAAGAATCGCTTCAACCCAGGAGGTGGAGGTTGCAGCAAGCCGAGATTGCGCTACTGCACTACAGCCTGGTGACAGCAAGACTTTGTCTCAAAAAAAAGAATGTAGGCTGGGCATGGTGGCTCATGCCTGTAATCCAAGCACTTTGGAGGCCAAGGCGGGCGGATCACCTGAGGTCAGGAGTTCAAGACCAGCCTAACCAACATGATGAAACCCCGTCTTTTAAAAAATAAATAAATAAATAAATGTATGCTTTTCTTTTGTTAATTTGCCATGTGTCAACTTAGTTTCTACATCCAGCGGAACAATCCACGTAAGAGCTAAGGGGGGCCAGGTATGGTGGCTCACGCCTGTAATCCTAGCACTTTAGAAGGTTGAGGCGGGCAGATCACGAGGTCAGGAGTTTGACACCAGCCTGGTCAATAAGGTGAAACCCTGTCTCTACTAAAAATACAAAAATTAGCCAAGTGTGGTGGTGCACAACTGTAGTCCCAACTACTTGAGAGGCTGAGGCAGAAGAATCACTTGAATTCAAGAGGTAGAGGTTGCAGTGAGCCGAGATCGTGCCACTGTACTCCAGCCTGGGTGACAGAGCGAGACTTCGTCTCAAAAAAAAAAATAGAGCTAAGGTGGGTTGGAGGTTATCTCTCACTCTCCTGAAGAATAGAGGTACAGAGAGGTTAAGTAAAGTGCTGGAGGTTATACAGTTAATAAACAGCAAAGTCAGGATTTGAGCTTAGATGGTCTGTCTTCAGGGCCCATGCTTTTAAACACTATACTTGTATCCTGTGTCTTTAAAAGTCAAGGGTGAGCCACACACAGTGTTTCAAGTCTGTTATCCCAGCTACTGGGGAGGCTGAGGTAGGGGGATGGCTTGACGCCAGGAGTTCAAGGCTGCAGTGAGCCAAGATCATGCCACTATACTCCAGCCTGGGTGACACAGTGAGACAGTATCTCTAAAAAAATGTTTCTGTAATAAGGAGGCAGGTGGATCACTTGAGGCCAGGAGCTCAAGATCAGCCTGGCCAACAAGTAGGTAACAAAATAAAAAATAAATAAAATCCAGATTATGTGGGTTTAAACCTAGACATAATTGACCTATCTGCAGTTTCCCACTCATTAGAAGAATGTTTTTTTTTTTAAGACAGAGTCTTACTCTGGCACCCAGGCTGGAGTACAGTGGCATTATCTTGGCTCACTGCAACCTCTGCCTACCAGATTCAAGTGATTCTCCTGCCTCAGCCTCCCAAAGTGCTGGGATTATGGGCATAAGCCACTGCGCTCAGCTGATTTTTACATTTTAAATATTGAGTAAAACAAAATAATATTCATAAAATATGTGTAAAGTATAAAGAGTAACTGTAGAATGAACTGTATTATTGTTTCATAGGTCATTATTACCATCAACTTTAAAGTCCCTTTCTAAATCTATCATTTTCCTCCAAAGGCAACAACTATCCTGAATTTTATGTTAATCATTTATTTGCTTTTCTTTCTGATTTTAAAGCATATTTATTTACATAGTCCTAGGAATATTTTTTAGTTCGCATTTTTTGAACTTTGCATAAATGAAGCAATTCTGTGTTTTCTGACTGGTTTTGCCTGAGATTATTAGTACAAAATGCCAGTTTTTTGCTCTTCCAAAGACTATAGCTATGAATATTCATATATACTGTGAAATAAAAAGCAAATCCAGACTTGGTAAGGAGAGATTTTATTTATTTATTTATTTATTTATTTATTTATTTATTTATTTGAGATGGAGTTTCGCTCTTTTTGCCCAGGCTGGAGTGCAATGGCACGATCTCGGCTCACCGCAACCTCTGCCGCCCGGGTTCAAGCGATTCTCCTGCCTCAGCCTCTCGAGTAGCTGGGATTACAAGTGTGCACCACCACGCCCAGCTTTTTTTTTTTCTTTCTTTTTCTTAAGTAAAGACGGGGTTTCGCCATGTTGGTCAGGCTGGTCTTGAACTCCCGACCTCAGGTGATCGGCCCGCCTCGGCCTCCAAAGTGCTTGGATTACAGGCGTGAACCACCGCACCCGGCCAAAAATTACCTGTGTTCCAACTATTCATTTCTTTTTTTTTTTTTTTTAAGATGGGGTTTCACCATGATGGCTAGGCTGGTCTTGAACTCCTGACCTCAGGTGATCCGTCCACCTCGGCCTCCCAAAGTGCTAGGATTTTTTATTTATTTATTTATTTATTTTTTGTAGTTTTAGTAGAGACGGGGTTTCTCAATATTGGTCAGGCTGGTCTCGAACTCCCGACTTCAGATGATCCGCCCACCTCAGCCTCCCAAATTGCTGGGATTACAGGCGTGAGCCACCGCGCCCCGCTGACTCGAGGGTTTTAAAGTTTGCAATGTGGTGGATGTAAAGTGGGCCTCGCTGCATTTCCTTTATTACTGAGTTGCGCATCTTTTAACATAAGCCTTTAGCAACTATAGCACTTTCATTGTAAATTAGACCTGCATGTTTCCTCTCTTGTGAAGTATCTGTGGCCCATTTTTCTACTGGGTTATCTTCTCCTTACCGATTTGTGGGAGTTCATCAACATGTTTTGTAAAACATAAAGGGAAGAACGACTAAAATGTTCAGAACTGAGGAAGGCTGAGATTAGGTGTGCAAGATCCACGACTAAATATCACAAAAAAGACCCCTCCCTCATGAGCGTTTTATGAAAGAACTCTATAACTCCATTTTCCAGGTGAGTTTTTCCATCACACCCGGCTTCGCTCTGTGGGAAGGAACACGGACGACTTCGGATCTTCCAGCTCCAGGTTCTACAACCCCAACCCCAACGGACTAGTTAACAATTCTTGCAATCTCGCAACGCAGACGCTGGAGCGTTGCTCGCATTGTTCTCGCGAGACTTGGTTCCAGCAGATCATGTGACAATCCAAGATGGCGTTGCCCGGCGAGGCGGAGGAGGAGGCGACGGTTTACCTAGTAGTGAGCGGTATCCCCTCCGTGTTGCGCTCGGCCCATTTACGGAGCTATTTTAGCCAGTTCCGAGAAGAACGCGGCGGTGGCTTACTCTGTTTCCACTACCGGCATCGGCCTGAGCAGGCCCCTCAGCAGGCCGCTCCTGACTCTGCCCTAACTCCTACCGACCCAGCCGCTGAGGGCCAGCTTCTCGCCCAGACTTCGGCCGCCGATGCCTGGCGTCTCTCCACTCGAGACTGTACTCCAGTCCAGACCCGCACCCGCTGCTGCGTCATCTCAGTACGGGGATTAGCTCAAGCTCGGAGATTTCTTCGCATGTACTCAGGCCGCCGGTGGCTGGATTCTCACGGGACTTGGCTGCCGGGTCGCTGTCTCATCCGCAGACTTCGGCTACCTACAGAGGCATCAGGTAAGAGTGAAAAAGTTAATAGACTGGGCCTACAGGCCTGGAACAGAGGCCACTTTTCAGAGGAGTGGTGAGGATAAGTCAGGCCTCTGGTTACGACTCCAGGAGTTTAGGTCATATTTTAGACAGAGCTTCCGGCTCAACTTGTAGGGAGTTAATTCAATGCAGGGAGAAAAAACCGGAGAGGCTTATTCGGAAGAGCTTTCATTTTGTTAGGTCCCTTCTGAGACCCTTTCTCTATGCAAGGGGTTGATTTCGCAGTAACACAGAAGGAAAAAAGGAAATCCAGTCTCTAACCCTCTTACTGTCTTTCTCTCCTGCTCTCTCTTTGTGCTTCCTACCCAGTCCTTTCAGTAAGATGCGAATGAAAAGACAATCTCTTTTCTCTGGACAGCTCCCACGTTCATGGGAAATCACTTTGATGGGGAAACACGACAGTACAGAGCCCTCCCAGTTCACACATTCAACAGATGCTTATATTGCTAGACTTAGTGTGACCAGCTGGATTTGCAGAGAACAATTGGACTTAGTGTGTGCTCAGAATCCACAAAGGAAGAGATCTGGAAAAAGGTAATTGCCACAGAGATGTCATTCTAATTGTTAGCATTCCCCTACAGCACTATCTGTGTATTTAGTAGGCACTGTTCTAAGCCTTTTGTTTTCTTATTGATCCCTCACAACATTCCTATGAGATAGGAGCTATTGTTACTTCCATTTTATAGGTGAAGAAACAGGGATCCAGAAGTTATATGACTTGCCTGAGGTTACAGAACTAGTTAGTGTTGGAGCTACAACAAACCAAGGCATTCTGTTCCAGAGCCTATACTGTTTATCACCAAGTGCTGTGAGATGACAAAGAAGGGAGAAACTGTAATAACCGAGCGAGTTAGAAGGAAACGTCCAGCTCTGAGTTCAAATTATGAGCCCTTTATTCAGCCGGCAACTGAGTCAGCTAATGCTCAAAATTTCTTGGCTTGATTTCCCTTTATACCTTGATTTAGGTAGGAGAGGGGGCAGCCTAGCTGAAGCAGAATTTTACAGAAGCAGAACAAGCAGGTTAGTAGGAGGAAGCTGGTAACCAGGGGGCAGGAGGTTCCCAGGATTGTTGGTTGCTAAGGGTATTTCCATACAATCACTAAGGGGAGTAGCAGGGGGAACTTTCCATGCAATCAATCACCAAGGAAGGTATTCGCAATAGCAGATAGATTTGCCAAGCAGGATGGGTTACAATGGTTACAGGTACTGTGAACAGTGTGAACCACTTTTAATGAGTGCAGCAGCATGACCCAGTAATGCCCTGGGAGGGGAGAGGCTCCAGAGAGCTTGTCAGGTTTGCAGCTAAGATGGAGTCAGGCTAACCCAGGTTAGGTTATTACAAAACTAACTTCCTAGATGGATCATGAAATGTGGCTTTCCATCTGGGTCTTGAAAAATAAATAGGAGTTAATAGGAGAGAATGGCGTTTTTGGGTTTCAAGGTAAATGGCATTTTCAAAGACACTGCTTTGAAAGCCCATTAAACTTTCAGGGCATATTAAATTGTTCAGTGTGGGCCAAGTGCATTGGCTCCTGCCTGTAATCCCAGCACTTTGGGAGGCCCAGGTAGGCAGATCTCTTGAGCTCAGGAATTCAAGACCAGCCTGGACAACATGGTGAAACCCTGTCTCTACCAAAAATACAAAAAATTAGCCAGTTGTGGTGGCATGTGCCTGTAGTCCTAGCTACTTGGGAGTTTGAGGTGGGGGGATCACTTGAGCCCAGGAGGTGGAGGTGGAGGTGGCAGTGAGTCAAGATCACACCACTGTACTCCAGCCAGGGTGACACAACAAGACCCCATCTCAAAAAAAAAAAAAAGAAGAAGAAGAAGAATAGAAAGAAATTAGAAGAAAAAAGAGAAAAAATTGTTTGGTGTGCCTGGATCACATTGTATGAAGACATACAGGAGGTAGGAGTTGGTAACAGTTGCGAATCAAAAGGTAATCAGTTACGGTTGGATTGCTTGAGGCCAAGACCAGCCTGGACAACATAGCGTAACCCTGTCTCTACTAGAAATACAAAACTCAGCCGGGCATGGTGACACATGCCTGTAATCCCAGCTACTTGGGAGGCTGAAGCACGAGAATCACTTGAAAACAGGAGGCGGAGGTTGCAGTGAGCTGAGATTGTACCACTGCATACTCCAGTCTAGGTGTCAGAGTGAGAATCTGTCTCAAAAAAAAAAAAAGAGTGATCAGGAGCCAGAGCTGGAAGAAACTTGTGTGCCCAGCCAAGGTGATGAGAAATGACATGAAGCTACTAGGTAGTTCTGTAGATCTGCTTGGGGAGAGATGAAGAGACCTGGAGAAATTTGAAAGGGAGGAACAGCACTAGGCTAATGGATTAATTTTATTATTTATGTTTGAGATAGAGAACTCTTTTGCCCAAGATAGAGTGCAGTGGTGCAATCTCAACTCACTCCAGCCTTACCTCCCAGGCTCAAGCAATCCTCCTGCCTCAGCCTTCCAAGGAGCTGGGATCACAGGGTGCCAATTTTTTATTTTTTGGAGAGATAAAGCTCTCTCCATGTTCCCTAGGCTGGTCTCGAACTCCTCAGCTCAAGCAATCTTTATGCCTCAGCTTCCCAAAGTGCTGGGATTACAAATGTGAGCCACTGTGCCAGCCTGGATTTATTTATTTTTATTTTGTCTAAGTCTGCTTAGTAGGGAAAGGCTAACAGCTTTAAACATTGGCCAATTTCTGGCTCAAGTGTTGCTGGAGGCTTCTGAGTTTCAAGATCCATTCTTCTCCCTCTTTCCCAAGGTTTGGGCTCCTTTCCCTTTAAGACCCGGAAGGAAATGCAGAGTCGGAAGGCTGAGAATGAAGCCTTCACCCTGGCTGACCTGAAGCAACTGCCAGAGCTGAACCCACCAGTGCTGATGCCCAATGGGAATGTGGGGACTCCCCTGCGGGTCTTTCTGGAATTAATCCGGGCCTGCCGTCTACCCCCTCGGATCATCACCCAGCTGCAGCTCCAGTTCCCCAAGACAGGTTCTTCACGGCGCTACGGCAATGTGCCTTTTGAGTATGAGGACTCAGAGACTGTGGAGCATGAAGAGCTTGTGTATACAGCAGAGGGCGAGGAAATACCCCAGGGAACCTGCCTGGCAGATATACCAGCTAGCCCCTATAAAGAACCTGAGGAAGAAGCGAGGAAGGAAGAGGAAGAAGAGTCTCACTCAGATGATGTGAGTACAGTGTGCTACCCTGTCCTTGCTGGCAACTGAAAGAGGCCAAAGGCATTAATAATACCACTCTTCAATTGTCTATTACAAGGGTTTTTAACCTGGGGTCTTCAGGAGGGTTCCAAGGAGTCTGAGAACTCTCTCACAAGGAATGTAAAACTGCATTTGCATGTGTGTATCTGTATTTCTCTATGGAGATGGTCCAGAGATTTTACCAGAAGATTTGTAGATGGGTCTTATTTTTCATTCCCTTGGAAGAGATACAAGGAAGGTTCCTTTTTATTCATTTCTTCTTTTCTTTTCTTTTCTTTTTGAGACAGAGTTTTGCTCTGTTGCCCAGGCTGGAGTGCAATGGTGCAATCTCGGCTCACTGCAACCTCCGCCTCCCAAGTTCAAGCAATTTTCCTGCCTCAGCCTCCCTAGTAGCTGGGATTACAGGCATATACCACCACACCTGGCTAATTTTTGTATTTTTAGTAGAGGCGGGGTTTCACCATGTTGGCCAGGCTGGTCTCGAACTCCTGATTTCACATCCTGATTTTTCTTCAGCTCCTGAGGGCCTGCAGGGTTTCAAGCCAGGAGTCATTCTATCATTCCACAAGTCCAGTCAAGTCAAGGGCTAGTGTAGGATTCCAAAGGCATTCTAAGATGCATTTCCTGCCCTCAAAGAGCCTAAAATCTCCCCGAAGAGAAAGAACCAGCATCTGGAGACACTGCAGTGTGGCCACCCGGGTTTGCATTGCTGGCTCTGCTGCTCCCTCAGTGTCCTCTTTTGGACAAATAACTTTTTACTCCTCTGAACCCAGGTTTTGTCATCTGTAGAATGAGAATAATGGTACTTATCTCACAGGGTTGTTGTGATTGATTAACGGAGCTCAGCTATGGGAAGGGCCTGACACACCAGAGACAGTAAGCGTTCTTGTCCATTCTTTGTGATGTCACATAAAAAGGCCTAAAGAGTGTGTATTGATTAGTACTGAGAGTTCGGAGACTGGTGAGAGAGCTGTGGGCCTACACACCGGGGCCTTCATGTAGGCTGTAGGACTCAAGGGACAAGGAGGATTTAACCAAGTGGAGAAGAAAAGGGTGTGGGAGAGGAAAGTGAGTATTTCAGACAGGGGAAAGACATGGCTAAAAGCACAGAGGTGAGTTGGGCTTGTGGAGACTGGAGCAAACTGTGTTAAGAATTATCAGAAGATGGAGATGTGCTGGTCAACAGCCAAATATGTGCTGCTGCTCGAGAAATTTGAAGGACTGGAACTAAGGCCAGCCACACATGCCTCCTGTGACCTCAGCTTCCCTCCCTCTGGGCACGAGGTCAGGAAGCTCAGGCAGATCACCTCTCCTTGCCTTTTAGGATGATGACCGGGGTGAGGAATGGGAACGGCATGAAGCACTGCATGAGGACGTGACTGGGCAGGAGCGGACCACTGAGCAGCTCTTTGAGGAGGAGATTGAGCTAAAGTGGGAGAAGGGTGGCTCTGGCCTGGTGTTCTATACCGATGCCCAGTTCTGGCAGGACGAAGGAGGAGGTAATGCTGGTACCCGGGCAAAGGCAGGGGTGACCTCTGCTGCATTCTTTTGGGGTTCTCTGTTCCATATGGTAGATTCCCTAGTGGTGAGCCCAAACAAAAGGCTAGGGAACAGGCTGACCTTTATTGTGTGTGAGAGACCAATTATCCTTTTGAAGAGGGGGAATCAGTGAGATGGAGAGAAAATGCGCCCCCCTCCAATTCTGAATAACCCTCCCAGAGGAAGGATTTTAAAATACAAACAAGCTGGGTGCAGTGGCTCATGCTTATAGTACCAACTACGCAAGAGACTTAGGCAGAAAGATCACTTGAGCCCAGAAGTTCAAGGCTGCAGTGAGCTATGATCGCACCACTTTACTCCAGCCTGGGTGACAGAGTGAGACCTTCTCTAAAACAAATAAATGCCCCAAGTTTGTGTCTAAGTCTAGGTTTAACTCTGAATAGAACTGAGAGTCCTTAATGAACTCTGTTGGATGCTTTTATATCCCTGCAGATTTTGATGAACAGACAGCCGATGACTGGGATGTGGACATGAGTGTGTACTATGACAGAGGTACTGGGCAAGGAGTGGCAACACTGGGAGGTGAAACGGGTGTCCTGGCCTTGCAGTGACACTTTGCCAGAGCTAGCAAAGGCTGAAACAAGGAACCATTCCCTTGGGGTAGCCCACTGAGAGGGTTCCTCTTAAAACATCTTTGGTTATGTACATTAACTGCTAGTTTTGGACAGAGCCTTCTTCCTTTCTTGGAGGAGAAGGAGGGACAGATAGCCCTCAGGAGTTCTGGGTCTGATGGTCAGGTCCTAGTAGAGTGGGATGGTCAGGAGCTCAGGCTCTAGTAAGGGTTTAGATTTTAGAAGAGAAAATGACCTGGGTGGGGGAAATAGCCAAGTGGGGGAGAGAAGAAGACCTGGGTTCTAATCCTCTCTGTCATTTGTTGGCTCTGTTACTTTTCTGCACCACAATCTTCTCATCTGTGTAATTGGGGAGAGCCATGGTTCCTACTTTTGGGGAGCTCCCAGTTAAATGAGAGAGATAACACACCATTAAAATGAATAAGTCAATCTTATCAGGGGGTCCTAGAAACCTGATTCTTCCCCCTCCTTCTGAGAGGGATGCTTCTATAAACATCTCTGGTTCCTCAGATGGTGGAGACAAGGATGCCCGAGACTCTGTCCAAATGCGTCTGGAACAGAGACTCCGAGATGGGCAGGAAGATGGCTCTGTGATCCAACGCCAGATGGGCACCTTTGAGCGCCACACCAAGGTGAGCACTGTGCCCACCCCATGGACCCCACTATTTTCCTCCTCTACTTTCATTCCTTCTCCCATCCACATTCCCCCTGCTCCCAGCAGGAGCCCCATTTCTTGAGTCTTGTCCCTTCACTCGGCAGGGCATTGGGCGGAAGGTGATGGAGCGGCAGGGCTGGGCCGAGGGCCAGGGCCTGGGCAGCAGGTGCTCAGGGGTACCTGAGGCCCTGGACGGTGATGGCCAGCACCCCAGATGCAAGCGTGGATTGGGGTAAGTGTGGCCGAGGGACTTCCCTGGGGGCCCAAGCCTTTCAGCTATGCCCTGGTTTCCCTCTTCTCACTGGTTTTGGCATGGGTGCTGGGTACTATTATTTCAATAAATAAATAAATAAAATTTAAAAAGTAGATCTGACACTTTTTTTTTTTGAGACAGAGTCTCGCTCTGTTGTCCAGGCTAGAGTGCAGTGGTGCAATCTCAGCTCACTGCAACCTCCGCCTCCTGGGTTCAAGCAATTCTCCTGCCTCAGCCTCCTGAGTAGCTGGGATTATAGGCACAGCCACCATGCCTGGCTAATTTTTTTCTTTTTAGTAGAGACAAAGTTTCACCATGTTGGTCAGGCTGGTCTCAAACTCCCAACCTCAGGTGATCTGCCCAACTCTGCCTCCCAAAGTGCTGAGATTACAGTAGTGAGCCACCACACAAGCTTCTGTTCCTGCATAACAGTTATGCCATCCTAGCAGCTAATCCCCTTCTGTTACTCTTTAGACAAGAATTCCGCTCCTCTCTCAAGATTTACTTATGGTCATGTGCTCAGAAATGCTCAAACGGGTACAACCATCACCAAGGGTGGGATGGGAGGGTATAGGGGAAATAAAATATGAAGCATCAAAAAAAAAAACAAAAAACAAAAAACTTAGACCTGGCTGGGCTCGGTGGCTCGCTTGTAATCCCAGCACTTTGGGAGGCCAAGGCGGGCAGATCACCAGAGGTCAGGAGTTCGAGACCAGCCTGACCAACATGGAGAAACCCTCCTAAAACAAATTTTTTTAAAAAAAGGAAAAGACTTTAAGGCTTAACAAGAACATTCATACCTTTTGTTGGAGGAGTTTGGACTTGATGGTTGCTAGGAAGTCTGTAGTGACAGAAAGAAAATTTTATCTGAGGCCCCTTCTTGCTGGCACTGTCAATGGATAGCTAAGAGAGCTGGAGAGCAAAGAACCAGATTTAAAACCTCTGTCTTTGGACAAACCAGATACGTAGTAGCTATTTTCCCGTCCTTTCCCAACCCCTTTACTGGAGTTTGAGAGCAGCCTTCTCATTGAGAGCCTGTTTTTATCCAGGTACCACGGAGAGAAGCTACAGCCATTTGGGCAACTGAAGAGGCCCCGTGGAAATGGCTTGGGACTCATCTCCACCATATATGATGAGCCTCTGCCCCAGGACCAGACAGAGTCACTGCTCCGCCGCCAGCCACCCACTAGCATGAAGTTTCGGAGAGACATGGCCTTTGTGAGGGGTTCCAGTGCTTGAGACAGTTGTGCTTCAGACAGCCCCTCATTGCCTGATTGACGGGGTTGGGGGCTTTGTTGGTCAGAATCACTCATAGCTACGTGATGAGAACCCTCCGCCTCGGCCTTATCTACCACTGAAGCAGAAAGGAGTCTGGGAACAGCAGTCTTCATGGCTGGTTCAGGGTGCTTTGCTCTGAGCCTGCCTGCCAGTTCTCTACCTCAGGAGCATTTTTACAAAAAGCCCCCTCCCCTCCCATCGGATAGGGATAATGACTGCTTGTCTTTGGTCTCTACCCTAGTCACTGGGCTTGCCCTTTACCTCCTGCAAACCTTGAAAACTGTTTTGAGTGAGGCTATCAGGCAGCCTTCCCTGGGGACTCTGAAGGTGTCACCACGAAGGCCAGAAAGAAGGGGAAAGGGACCTGCACCAGGAGAGGATTTGTGTTGCTTTGAAGAGCCGGCCTTGGGCGGACCCTCCACTGCCTCTACCCTCACTAGGTGGAACTGCAGCGGAGAGTCCGCGGGGGGTGGCCCGGGTGTGCGAGGTCATGGAAGAATAAAGACGTTTACTACTGGATGTCTCTTTCTCTTCTAATTCGAGTCTTAAGGAAGGTCAGAGAAATGCTGATAGAGATTTTCCTTCGAAGACCCGACGCGACCCATTCCCCATCAGAGAAATGCGGTTGCGCCGGCACGCCCCTCGGCGTCGAGCTACGTCTCCACCGTGAGGGCGGGACTTCCTCTCCTTGGCCCGCCGTTTCCGACGCCATCCGGAAGTCGAGTTGGTCTAGTTAGTACCAGCCCGTTAGTTCCCCTTGCGCGACGCGGTCCCAGCTATTCCGTCTGATGCCAGTGAAGTTGGCCGCCAAGGAGGCATACGTCCTGGGTCCCTCGCCCTCAGTCTGCTCTCCGGCGCGGCTGCCCGCCCCGTTTTCCCTCTGAGCTGACCTGCTTCGGGCCGCCCATGGCAGGGGCCGCTCCGACCACGGCCTTTGGGCAAGCAGTGATCGGCCCTCCGGGCTCGGGGAAGACCACGTACTGCCTGGGCATGAGTGAGTTCCTGCGCGCGCTGGGCCGGCGCGTGGCCGTGGTGAACCTGGACCCGGCCAACGAGGGGCTGCCGTACGAGTGCGCCGTGGACGTGGGCGAGCTGGTGGGGCTGAGCGACGTGATGGACGCGCTGCGGCTGGGGCCCAACGGCGGCCTGCTCTACTGCATGGAGTACCTGGAAGCCAACCTAGACTGGCTGCGTGCCAAGCTCGACCCTCTCCGCGGCCACTACTTCCTCTTCGACTGCCCAGGCCAGGTGGAGCTATGCACGCATCATGGCGCCCTGCGCAGCATCTTCTCCCAAATGGCTCAGTGGGATCTCAGGGTGCGTCTCAGGGCGGGGAGGGCCATTTTGCAGTTGGAGGAACTGGGACAGGGAGGAAGGATGCCACGCCCCCATATCACACAGAGAGGGAGGGGCTGAATTGCTTTGGAGTAAAACAGGCTTGAGTCCACAATGTGGCTCTACTGCTGACTTGCTGTGTGGTCTGGGTAAGTCTGTTCATCACTCTGAACCTCAGTTTCCTCACGTGTAAAATGGATGTGTTAGCAGCCAACTTGGCGATTTTGGAGTATGGAAGGGGTTAATGTAGATAGTGGCATGGAGATTGTTTTAAGTTTGTGAGCAAAAGTAAATGAAAGAGTGGAATCAGATACCGTGAGATTTAAACATCTTGCCCACTGGGAGGCTCAGTGCAGGACATCTTGTATGAAAAAAAGAATGCTTCCTATTTTCTGGGAGAAGGAAACCAGGGTGGTTATTAGAATGAAACAGAGGCAGGAGGAGACTAATAGGAAAAGCTTAGACTCTTCCTCAAGCCCTCATTTTGATGAGGGATTGCTGATCCCTGCTTCTCCAGGCCACTCTCACCCTGTCTCTTCCCTCCCAGCTGACTGCTGTCCACCTCGTGGATTCTCACTACTGCACAGACCCTGCCAAGTTCATTTCAGTACTGTGTACCTCCCTAGCCACCATGCTGCACGTGGAGCTGCCCCATGTCAACCTCCTTTCAAAGATGGACCTCATTGAGCATTATGGGAAGCTGGGTAAGAACTCCTGTTCCAGGCAAAGAGCAGAGCAGCAGCCGGGCTAAAATGAAGCAGACATCACAGCTGAAGGTAGCTGCCTCTGGTGCCTTGCATGATCTGGTGATTGTAACCACAGGCAGGTTCGGACTGTTGCCCATTTATTTTGTCAGGAGTTCAAGACCAGCCTGGCCAACATGGTGAAACTCCATCTCTACTAAAAATATAAAAATTAGACAGGCATGGTGGCAGGAGCCTGTAATCCCAGCTACTTAGGAGGCTGAGGCAGGAGAATCGCTTGAGCCTGGGAGGCGGAGGTTGTAGTGAGCCAAGATCACAGCACTGCATTCCAGCCCAGGTGACAGTACAAGACACCATCTCAAAAATAAAATAAAATAAAATAAAATATAAAAAATAAAGGAATAAAAATTAAAGATTAAAAAAAGAAAAAATAAGTAAATATAATATTTACTCTGTGCTAGATACTGTTGTAGATTTTGGAGAAGAGAGAGCTACAGATGGTGTTAGGTGTTACAAAGGAACTAAAGTGATATGACAGTGACTATTTGGGAGTGAGGTGAGTCAGCTTTGGAGTAAAACAGGCGTGAGTTTAAATTCTGGCTCTGCCACTGAAATACCATGTGATCTGAGTAAATCAGTTCATCTGTCTGGACCTCAGTTTCTCACTACTGCTCTGAGGCAGTGGCATCTGAGCTGAGACCGGAATGGTGAGAAGGAGCCGGCCAAGGGAGGACTGTTCTATGCAGAGGCACCAGTAGGGGTAAAGGCCTTGTCTTAGTTAGTTTGTGCTGCTATCACAAAAATACCATAGACCAGATGGCCTAACCAATAAATATTTATTTCTCACAGTTCTGGAGGCTGGTAAGTCCAAGATCAAGACATAAGCAGATCTGGTGTCTGGTGAGAGCCTGCTTCCTGGCTCCTAGACAGCCGCCTTCTGTCCTCACAGAAGGAGGCTATATTCTCACCTGGCAGAGAGACAGAGAAAGGGTGGGAGGCCAGGGACAAAATAGGGAAGACTGAGGTAGAAGCAGGCTGGTACGAGGCAGGAGAATTGGCTAGAGTCCCAGTGGCCAGCATTTTTTTCTTAACAAATTAGTACTCTCCTGAACTGGGGACATCGTTCTCTAAATAGCATTTTCAGCCACAAAGGAACCTAGAGAATACAGATAAAATGACCAGCACATGAGCAGCGGGGAGGTTGTTGGGAAAGGGAGGTGTCAGGACCTTGTACAGGGAGGCCAGCTAGCTTCTAGTCTGAACATAGAGTGATACAGAGTCCTCAGCTCACTTTAGGATAGACCTGCCAAGAAGCCCAGATACTTGTTTTCTGGGCAGAAACAGGCCACTAGAGGGAGTTCCACCTTACTTCTTTTAGTGGGAAAGATTTATAAAACTGAATTAGAGACCTCAGCATCATGTAGTCCTTATTTTTATTTATTTTATTTTATATTTTACTTCTTTTTTCTTTTTTTAATCTTTAATTTTTATTCCTTTATTTTTTATATTTTATTTTATTTTATTTTGTTTTATTTTAATTTTGAGATGGTGTCTTGTACTGTCACCTGGGCTGGAATGCAGTGCTGTGATCTTGGCTCACTACAACCTCCGCCTCCCAGGCTCAAGCGATTCTCCTGCCTCAACCTCCTAAGTAGCTGGGATTACAGGCTCCTGCCACCATGCCTGGCTAATTTTTATATTTTTAGTAGAGATGGAGTTTCACCATGTTGGCCAGGCTGGTCTTGAACTCCTGACCTCAGGTGATCCACCTGCCTCGGCCTCTCAAAATGCTGGGATTACAGGCGTGAGCCACTGCGCCCAGCCTATTTGCAAGTGTTGATCAAGCACTTCTCTGTACCAGACACTAGGGTTTATAGTATTTAATCTTCGCAACAGTCCTATGAAGTGGGTACCTGCCTATATAGCTATTAAATAGCAGAGCCAACAGGTAAAACCAAATGCCTTTTTTCTTAGTAACTTCATTTCACTCTGTCAACAAATATTTGAGTGCATGAAGACAAAGGAAAAGAAGAAAAACTAACCTTGTCTTCAGGTCTTTATCCTGATACTGGTTGTTCCTGAACACTGGTTTCTCTCTTTAGCCTTCAACCTGGACTACTACACAGAAGTTCTGGATCTCTCCTACCTTCTTGACCACCTGGCTTCTGACCCTTTCTTCTGTCACTACCGCCAGCTCAATGAGAAGCTAGTGCAGCTCATCGAAGACTATAGCCTGGTCTCCTTTATCCCTCTGAACATCCAGGTACTGGAGGCTAAGACAGGAATCTGACAGTGCCTGGGATTCATCAAGGCAAGGGCACAGGAAGCTTTGAGGGCTTAAACAGTGGTCTTTGCCCTGAGTCAGACTGTCACCAAGTAGCCTTAGTTTTAGGACCAGGGGCTGCTATAGGAGCAGAATTCCAGTAAAGAGAGTGGACAAACTTTTTCCCTGTCTATTCTGTGTTGCTGGATCCTCTCTTCACATGTTCCCTCCTCAGTGTGAAAATGGGTGAGTTTAAAAAGTCGTCAGCAAGAAACTTGACCAGGACCGGGGACAAGTCTCTTAAGCCCATTCAACTGGGCAGCTGCCTGTTGACTTTGCAAAATGGTACCCAACTGCTATGCCTCTCACCTTCACCCACCCTGCAGCGATAACCTGGGAGATCCAGGTGCATGTTAGATTCCTTTCTGCAGTGGGTGGACTTGAGCTAACTTGTCTCTTCCCTTTCTAATGCCACAATTTTCTGATATGAGGAGGTGAACTCTATAATATTAATCATAACAGTTACCTATTTTTGGCTTTCTGTGCTGGGCACTGTGCTAAGGACTACACATAAATAATTTTGCTCTGTTTTTTTCACCATGTTATATATAGACTGTTCTTATCACTGTATGTGGATGAAGAAAAGATTTGTGTGTGTGTGTGTGTGTGTGTGTGTGTGTGTGTGACAGAGTCTCACTCTGTCACCCAGGCTGGAGTGCAGTGATGCCATCTTAGCTCACTGCAAACTTCACCTCCCAGGTTCAAGCAATTCTCCTGCCTTAGCCTCCCAGGTAGCTGGGATTAAAGGCATCTGCCACAATGCCCAGCTAATTTAGGGGGTTTTTTTTTTTTAGACGGAGTCTTTCTCTTTCACACAGGCTGTAGTGCAGAGTTGTGATATCAGCTTACTGCAAGCTCCGCCTCCTGAGTTCAAGTGATTCTCCTGCCTCAGCCTCCCAAGTAGCTGGGACTACAGGCACGTGCCACCACAGCCAGCTAATTTTTGTGTTTTTAGTAGAGACGAGGTTTCACCATGTTGAC
>CAUYLG010001462.1:0-46603 GCA_963573385.1 Cacajao melanocephalus
GCACAAGCATATGGAGGAATGATGGCATCTTCTGGGACTCTCTTAGAAGATCCTGGAGTCTTGATATAAGCCCAGTGGATGGAAAAGAGTGTGTTGACCCTGGGAATAAGGAGACTCCATTTCTACATTTAGTTCTGACCCTTCAGTCACTCATTTACTTATTCTGTCATTCAGCACGCGTTAATTCAGCATATACTGGGTTCCATTCGCTGATCTAGACTCTGGGGATACGATAGTGCCCAAGACAGGCTAGCTCTCTGCTATTCACAAAGAAAAGGCAAACAATAATCTAGCAATTACAAAGAAAAGAAGGGTTACGTTAGGGCAAACATATGATGCCAAAGCAGCATAAAACAAGTGCATCTGCCTGACCAAGGGACTCATAAAAGCCTTCCATGGGGAAACAGCTTTCAGATTAAGCCTTAAAAAAGAGTAGCAGGCCAGGTGAAGTGGCACACACTTGTAATGCCAGCACTTTAGGAGGCCGAGGCAGGTGGATCCCTTGAGGTCAGGAGTTCGAGAACAGCCTGGCCAACATGGTGACACCCCATCTCTACTAAAACTATAAAAATTAGCTGGACATGGTGGCAGGTGCCTGTAATCCCAGCTATTCGGGAGGCTGAGGCAAGAGAATTGCTTGAACCCAGGAGATAGAGGTTGCAGTGAGCCAAGATCACATGACTGCACTCCAGTCTGGGCAACAGAGCCAGACTCCAACTCAATTAAAAAAAAAAAGTAGCAAATGGGCAGTGTAGAGGTAAGAGGACTGTGAACCAGGCTCGGTCAATGAAAGGAGTCCTACACCAGCTTTATGTTTCCACGTGTATGTTTTACTACCTATATAACTGGTCATTAATTGGAAGCCCGACAGATATGATGGTCTATGTTATTCTGTGCAGAATTGGGGAAATAAAGGAGTTTGACTTGCAGATACAGGCAACTTTATAGTAAACCACAGTAATTATGGCCTTCTTGGTCAAATAGACTTTTGGTTGAATGCCACTCTTAATCCTGACAACCTCTCTTATTCGAGCTCCTTTATGACAATTGCAATTAAGACACTGAACTGGAGCTCTGTGGTTGCTTCTAGCTCTATGATTTTTTTTTTAATCTGATATCTCTGACCAACTACACAAATAAGGCCAAAGTGTCCTCTCAGATTCACAGATCAGAATTACACTTTTGCCTGCTGCTCTAAGATCACATTGTCATTTGAGTAAGTTTATCCAAATTGGCCATAATTCTAACTAACATCTAGCCCCTAAGTGTTATTTGTAGGTCAGTCCTCCATCCTGAAGCAAACTGATTTGTAATCAGCAGAGCCATCCTGTGTAATTCACTAACAGCCTTATCACCTGTAATTCCTACCACATCATGGTGGATTCTGGAACATGGGCAGAGATAACACATATATATATACATACTCACATACATACAAATCCATATATACACACAAATACACATACGCAAAGGCTCATTATAGAGTTAATAGTTAAGAAGCCACTCGAACTGTTTAGCCATTTTGTATGTGAAGATTCAACCATATTTTGGAAATGGCTTGAAAGAGGCTTAGGCCATGGGAGGGGATGTGGAGTCACTCATTTTTCAAAGTGAAGGAAGTACAGATGACCATTAGTCCAAGCTGTAGGTTTTTCCTGGTCACCTTAAAGTTATTTGACTTTTTGTTGTTAGGTTGTAGGAGTTCTTTACATATTCTGGATAATACTCTATTATGAGATATATGATCTGCAAATATTCTTCTCCCTTTCCTCAGGTCGCCTATTCACGCTGTTGATTGCAGAATTTGATGCATGAATGTTTTTAAAGTTTGATGTAGATGCGTTTGTCTATTTTTACGTTTCTTGCCTGTGCTTTTGGTGTCATATACAAAAGCCATTCCCAAATCCAATGTCAGGAAGATTTTCCCCTATGTTTTCTTCTAAAAATTTTATAGTTCTGGGGCTTCATTTAGGTCTTTCATCTATTTTGAGGTTTTTAAAAAATATATGGTATAAAATAAGGGTCCAACTTCATTCTTTTGCATGTGGAGATCAAGTTTGCCCAACATTTGTTTAAGAGACCGCACATATCTTTTTATATATTCATACTGTAAGGTATATTTTAAAATAAATAAATAAAAAGTAATTGTAAAGTGGAGTAGTTATGAGGCAGTAAGACTCTTTCCAAGCCATTATGGAAATGGCTGTTGTAGAATACTGCTGAGGAAAGAGATTGGCTTAAAAATATCCATTCATAAAAAATAAAATAAAAGTATTATTCCCATTAAGAAATTCCTTTCCGGAGAGGATGGACTAGGAGAGGCTCATCCCACAGTGTTGTGTGGTCCTCCAGCCATTCTTTCACAATTATGTTAGCAGATAGTGCTGGGGAATGGTAAAGAATTCTGCATTATTTTAGGAAAGCCTGACGCCACTTCACTCCACTAGTAATAAAGCAAAACATGATGTATTTTTTTATTTTTTTGAAGTGTTGGTATTAGCTGACCACATTATTGTCCAGCCATTCTCATAAGTGACTTTATAAGAATTTTTTAGTTTAACCTTCACAATACCCTTATAAGGTTAGGTTCTAATATTAGACATATTTTACCAATGAGAAAATGGAATCTCAAATGTATCAATAGTTTGTTTAAAGTAAAAAGGCTAGAAAGTAACAAAGCCTGAACTCAAACTAGTTATGTTTGGACCCAAAGGCTTTGCTCTTAATTACTATGCTCTCCTGACTTTTATATAATTACATTTAAACATATGAATCTAAGTACAAAAGGTTCCATTTTTTTTTTCTGTTTTACAATGGAATAAAAGCACTCACATTCCTCTATTTTCGGCTTCCTGCTTTAAGGCACTAGCTATATATTTCATAAAGCATAGAATGATGAATTTTGGCAAAGATTCCTCCCATGTTCCCTCTGTCTTTTATGGTGATTCTAAAATATAATATGAAAAGCAGAGTGAGACAAACCTCCTGGGATTTCTTATAACAACCTACTATAAATCTATTATTATAAATAATAGCTTTCTTTATTAGTTCTTCAGCTGCCAATAATTTTTGTATTATTTAGATTTTAAAAAAGAGTCTATATCTCCCTGAATAATCACTTTTATTTCTAGTGATTTAATCTAAGAAATAACTGAATAAGTGTATTCTGGTGTTGTTTTCTGTTGTTTAGCAGGGACTCCCTGTTTTTCTCATTGATGCCCTTGATTTTTTTTTTCAGGTATGACTCTTTCTTTTTGTTATTTTGGCAGAACTCTAAATAAAGATGCCACTTGTCCTCCTGGCCAAATGGTGAACATGGACCCAAGATAAGCCTGGTAGATCCTCTTCCCTGGGCTTCAATCAGAAAATAGTTGAAATAGACACAGCTGCATGGTAGTTGCACCCACAGGCTTTCCATTATTTCTTCTATTGGATTTTCAAGGCCCCCTAGATCCACCTCCTTTCTGATGTCTAGTTATTCCATTTGTGATCCAAGTTTGTGAGCTACATCAATCATACCCACAAATTCCTCTTACCAGCTTCAAATTCAAGCTGGTCATGATTGACTTCTGTTTCTCATAATATGTGATCCTATCTGAAATACAATCCAAAAATATAATGCACTCATCATCACATTGTTCATAATGGTGGAAAAATTGGAAATGGTCTAAATGTCCTACAACATGAGAATAGTTTAAATAAATTAGGGTTAATTCAAACAATGAACCACTCAAATTGGTGATATAGATTTATATTTTATTAATTTAGAGTCACTATAATTATTGACTTGCAAAATGTTTGCTACTAATTATTTCAGAGAGTTACAGAACAGTGTGTGTAATATGATTTATTATATAATGTGATTACACACCAACATATTAATGGTAATAGTGAGGTTATGAAGGTTATGCCACTTTGTTTTCTAACGTTCCTTCAATAAACTTGAATTCCTTAGGAGTAAAAAATATTATTTTAATTTATGCTCATATGAACACATAATAATACATTTTTCCAGAGGAATTGCTAAGTCACAGCTCTAGAAAATAAAAATGAGAATACCAAATATATTGTTGCTGAGAGTTTCAATAAAACACCACAGATTTTCATGGGGATAAGTTCCTGTTCCATGCTTTTTGGAGCCTAAGTAATAACCTGAATCACAAACAGTGAAAATTAGTTGAGAGAAGTGTCAATGGCTTAGAGAAGGGGAAAAGTTATTGGTTAGCTTTCTCACAAATCAGCTTATGATTAGTTATCTTTTAAAGAGAGCCATAGTTGTATGGTGAGAAAAATCACTGAACGGAGTCAAGAGAAATGTGTTTTCACCCTGGATCTGTCACAAACCAGCTCTATATCATTGGGCAAATCACTTAACCTTTTATCCTAATCATATATAAAATGAGGGGCAGAAATAGATTATCTGTGTAGTTTCTCCAGATTCTAAAAGTCTGTGATTTATAAAAGGGCACAGAAACTAATTTCTGTGTTCAAATTGTTGCATTACCTGTCTGGCATCTCTTCTGGTCACAGCAACAGGCATTGAAGTGCGAAGCTAATCTCAAAACCATAAAGTGGTTGATAAATCAGAAATAGCCAATAAAGTTATTCTCTCTAAGGGGAGTCAGTGGTTGGTTCAGATATCAGTATGTGCCTCAAATAGAACCAATGAGACTGAAGCCAATAATGTTTCCAGGATGAATTAGAACAGAAGCCCTTTCTTTCTGCTAGAATTGACAAATTGGCAAGATGGTTGCCCTTGGAACTCTCTTTGCCACCAGAAGAGAAGAAACTGAATGGAAATTATAGCAACAGAGAGTGAAGTGGATCAAAGATGAGAAGGAAGAGAAAACTCTGATAACATCATTTGAACAACTGAATCCCAACTCTTACTGAAATCATTATCTTGGTCAGTTAGCTTCCTTTTTATGAAGTGTAAATTTGTTTAAATTGGATTACTCTTGCTAAATAAGCAAAAGGGCCCTAGTTTAACTAATTTCTTTATATGTTCATAATCATTTGCATGGAGTAAACCTACATGATATACATTCTAAAAACAAAATCTGTAATAAATACATCTTCCTAGGGAATCACTCATTTCATCCTTATTGTCACAAAAATTTTGGATGGTACGGACAAAGAATATGAGATTTAGTGAGGCAAAATAGTTGGACCAAGGTAAGTCAATAAATTTGTCTTACTTTGGAAATAACAAAGAGTGGTTTGTGGTTGGTAATTTTTTGATTACTTATTTGTCATGAGAACTGTTTTCAAAACTGGAATTTAATTTTCATGTCTCTCTTTTACCTTGGGCTGTGATCTAATATTTATATAGCACTTAGTTTTTGGCAAAGATGTTGGTCATTTTCAATGATTCATTACTTACAAACAGGCGTGTATGGTAGAAACCCATATTTTCCACCATCTTGGATCACGATGGAGATGCAGTTTGCCAGAAGGAGCTTGGATCCCCATGATTTGGTGAAAGTAAACCACCATACAAGCCTTGGATGGCCTTCCTCTCAATCTTTATGTGAAGGAGATCAACTCTGATCTTTTTGTAAGTCACTTTTTTTTTTAGACTTTCTCAGTTGCTGCCAAATAGAATCCTAGCTGATCCAGTACATTTTGCTGAACCAACTGATTTATCGTAGAACTGTAAAATTGTAAAGCTGTAAGGAAGCTTTTAGGTTATTAAGTCCTATATCCACATTCTGGAGTTGAAGAATTGAGTTTTTAAAGAGAGGAGTGTTTTGTTAGAGATGAATCAATCATCATTTTATTTTTTTCTCTTAATATGCTAAATACTCTTACATCTGATTTCAATGGCATGAAATACATAGCACCCTATTTTTTCTGATTACTTAGCCAGTTTGGTTTTGAACTTTCCTCAGAAGTTCATAAAGCTGACGTCTGTGAAAACACCAGTTTTTGACACATACTTGGAGCTCAATCAATACTGTTTTATTCTTTCATAGGGGGAACACAGCTCTAATCTACAGTTTTAATAGTGTAGTATCATGTAATAAATGTTCATTTTGGAAGGCAGACACAACCTGGGATTGAATTTCAGCTACCTTATCCATTGACTAGGCAATTTTAACCTTATTTAACCTCTCAGACCCTCATTTTTTTAAGATGTAAAAAATAGGTTAATTGGATATCACATGGGTTGTGACAATGATTAGACATAATGTGTCTAAAGAGTCTAGTATATAATAATCAACAATTAGAAGCTATTAATAATATTATGGCTCCACTGCCACTCTCCTGTAGCATACTTATTTTAATATAACAGAAGTTTCCCACTTAGAGGAGGACTAACAGAGACAAAGAGATTAGATACAGTCTGATTGAGGCTCTTAATTTTTTTTTTTGTTGTTCTTACTGAAGAACATGATAGAATAACAAAAGTCCATTTTAAGTATACTTAGAAATACAATTTAAAAAAGACAATTCTAATTAGTTTGTTCTCTTTTGAGTAAAAATTGGATAAAATTTGAGTAAAATTTGGAAAAAATTTGTGAACCTGGACATGAATACAGAATTAGAAAAAAACAACTATTGTCTCACATAATTGGGAATTCATGAAAGCTTCAGGGGCATGGCTGAAACCACATCTTCAATCTGCATATTATCAGGGTGTTATTAGACATTCTTTCTTTCTCCTCTCTCTCTCTCTCTCTCTGAGTCACAGCTCTGCCTTTATCTGTTTTGGCTTTTCTATTACATGAGTTTCCCTAAGAAGACAGCAGAGACCAATTGCTCTAAGCTTACATCTTATAATCATTTTAACCTACCTATCAAAAAGAAAACGTCACTTTCCCAACAGTGTTTGAAAAACGAAAATAGTAGAGAAGAAGTAGATTATGAAAGGCTTCGTGTGGCAGAAGTAGTTCAGGAGTTTTGCTTCATCGTGAAAGCTATGCAGAACCTCTAAAAGTTTTCAAGTTGGAAATGTAATTCTATAGCCTGAAATGCAAATGTAATAGATTAGCAAGAGTAAGAGTGTGAAGATGAATTAGATGCTAGTTTCAGGAATTTAAGTAGAACATTAGACTATGAATTAAATCATGACAATGGAGACAGAGAAGATAATTCTGAATTAAGAAGTCATTTTGGCCGGGCGCGGTGGCTTACAGCTGTAATCCCAGCACTGAGAGGCGGAGGTGGGCGGATCCGCTGAGGTTGGGAATTCAAGACCAGCCTGACCAATATGGAGAAACCCCGTCTTTACTAAAAATACAAAAAGTCAGCCAGGGATGGTGGCTCATGCCTGTAATCCCAGCTACCCTGGAGGCCAAGGCAAGAGAATCGCTTGAACCTAGGAGGCGGAGGTTGCCATGAGCCAATAACGGGCCACTGCACTTCAGCCTGGGCAACAAGAACAAAACTCCGTCTCAAAAACAAAAAAAAAGAAAGAAAGAAAAGAAAGAATGTTGAGGTTAAGTTGATAGGCTATCGCTACCTCCGCAGGAAGAGAGAAGCAGAGGAAATGGTTCAGGAGATGTCTAATTTGGGCAGCTGAGTATGGATTTCACTTTGACTGGTAATCTAAGAAGAAGGTTGGTGAGAAGAAATCAGGAGTTCAATGAGCATTTTATGTGCACTTTAGTGTCCTCCACAAGCCGCCACGTTTGCACCTGGGAATATGTCTAAAGCACTGTGGAAATCTGGAGTCTAGAGACACCATGTAATATCATATTGAAGATGAGAGTCACACTTTAAGGGGATAACTGACAAGTGAGAGTGAATTCAAGGAAGGACGCCATAACGATGAGGTGTCTAACAGTTGGGTCCGGTGGCAAGGCATTTTATCCATCTGCTTCTTAGTATTACTGTGAATAATTAAAGTGTTTCAAAGTGGAGATAGTAAAACTTCATGAAAGGAAATTATTATTAGTGATCAGGGAAGGAAAGAGTTTGCCTAACTACAAAAGGCAAACAGTGTGGCAGCTACTAAAGAATCAAGAAATATACTATTATTGCATATTTTAAATATCTTCAAGGAGCAGATAAAAAAAATTGTCTTCAGGAAAAGAGGGTCTTGAGAACATTTCTCATGTCTAAAGTAACTCTCCTCATGCCCTTTGGGACTCCGTAGAAATACATTTACAAAGGTAAAAGAAAAAGCGAAATCTAGTAATGTGCATTAGACCCAGAGAAAATTGAAAAAAAATAATGTCAATTGTTCTCTATGTGCAATTGAATACCTTCTGCTTGTGCCTAGTGAGGCTTGTCAGGCAAATGAAATCTGGCACTTGATAGCATTTCTGTAGGAGATGAATCAAAGATTAAACCCATGGAAATTTTAGCACGAGGAAGTATCTTAGAGATGCTTGGTACAACCCACAGCCACTTACTTTATAACTGTGAAAGTGAAGCCCAGATAAGTCAAATGACATCTTCAAACTCTTAAAGCTAGTTTAGAAGGAGAGTAAGTGCTAGAACCAGGTCATCTTGAAAATGTCTTTTCTCTTTCATTCTGTAGAAAATATACCACTGCTGTCAGTGCTGACACACAGGCACGAGTTACACTTCCATTGAAGGTCACACAATAAAAAGAAAAAAAAGATTTGATTTTATTGTAAAGCAATGCTTTTCCTTTTTTTGTTATTGTTGGTTTGAAAGAGGAGGATGAAACATTCAGCTTCTCCACTTTAAACATTAATAATAGAGAACACACTCTTTCTATGAACAAATATTGAAGAACTTCTTTGGGCTCTTGAGAGGCCAAAAAGAGAGGATGGAAAATCAGAAAGAAAAAAACAAGATGTATGTTATGATAGAATGAGGAAGAGGAAAGCAAGGAGATGAAGAAGGGGAAAAGGGTAAGAAAAGGAGACAGGTGACCAAGGAAGAAGACGGGATGTAATAGAGAGAAAAGGGGAAAAACCAAGACGGCAATTATTAATCCACATATGTGGCAGCAAAGAAACAGATATGGAGAGGGAAGAAAAAATTCTCTGAAATTAGACAAAGAGCACAGGGCATGAGAGATGAATGTACAGGATTAATAGTTTTTACCTGGCTATTCACCTGGGAGTAGGCATCAGGTAAAATGATGTCGAGTTAACACTATTCTTTGGACAATCTCTTTATAATTAATAATGTTTTATTAATATCTACCATTTTTGATTTCAACTTTTATTTCAGGATCAGGGAGTACCTGCCCCCCCTCACTTGGAGTCCCCAATGTCTGTTGTTCCCTTCCTTATGCCCATATGCACCCAGTGTTTAACTTCCAATATCAGTAAGAATATGTGGTATTTGTTTTTCCATTTCTGTGTTAATTCACTTAGAATAATGACCTTCAGCTGCATCCATGTTGCTGCAAAGGGCATAATTTCTTTTTTTTTTTTTTTTTTTTTTTGAGATGGAGTCTCACTCTGTCACCAGGCTGGAGTGTGATGGCACGGTCTTGGCTCATTGCAACCTCTGCCTCCAGGGTTCAAACCATTTTTCTGCCTCATCCTCCCGAGTTGCTGGGATTACAGTCATGTGTTACCATGTCACTTAATTTTTGTATTTTTAGTAGACAGAGTTTCACCGTGTTGGCCAGCTGGTCTAAAACTCCTGACCTCGTGATTTGCCAGCGTATTCTTTTCTATGGCTGTATAGTATTTCATGCTATATATGTACCAGGTTTTCTTTTTTTAATCCACCATTGATGAGTACCTAGGTTGCTTCCATTTCTTGCTATTGTGAATAGTGCTGCAAGGAGCATACGGGTACATGTGTCTTTTTGAATATCTACCATTTTCCAAGCCCCTACTGTATACCAGATACTCTACAAGCATCTGGGATGACCCTCAGAACAACCTAGCATGTGAGTATTGTCCTATTTCCTGACCAGAAGACCAAGCTCCTGTGAGGTTAAGTCACTTGCCCCAATTCCCCAGAAAACAACTGCTTCTTTTTATTTAGAAGTTTCATTATATGTGAAATGAGGTTAATACTCTTCCCCCAAATAAATCAGGAATATTTTATAAATTATGAAGAAGGAACTTAGATTTTTAGAAACATATGTTGGGGCATCAGCACATCTTTTTATTCTGTTGTTATTCAGCACTAAGAATGCTACCAGAACATCACTTAAAATCTAGTTGCTCAATAAATAAGTGAATAACTGAATGTGTCCATGAATCCCCCTGTATCCACTGAGCATTCAGCACTTCATGATGGACACTGGAGATACAGAGACACTAGAGGTGGGAACAATATTAAATAGTTTGATGAAAATCAAAGCTATAATTAGAAAACAGGAGCAAACCAAACTAAGATACAGATTTTGGGGTCCCACATTCTGAATTTCCGTTTTGTTGGGGCAGAGGGAGGATCAAAAATTTGCAATGTAAAAAATTCCCCAGGTGGCTTATATACACATTAAAGCTGAGAACCACCACCCAGTGCAAAGTTTCTCAAATGGACCCAATCACAGGAATCACCCAAAGCCCGCATGAAGCACACAGGGTCCAGGGTTCCGGCCCAGACAAAGAGAAGAAAAGGGAGCAACAGTGGGTGAATGTTTCTTTCTTTCTTCGTTGGTCAGCTGGGGATTGCTGGATATTTGACAAATTGCCCCAGCCTAAAGGGAAAGAGCTGAGAAGAAAGCCAATTACAAATTAGGGGGTGAATATTTCCCAATTATACCAAGGACTATGTTGGTTGTGATGTTCTTCTTCAAGATGACCCGAGAACAAGAATTCCAAATATAATTACAGTAATGATTAATTAGGAGATTTCTCTCTGCAGGGCACAAGGGCTAAGATCGGTCACTCAAAGAGCATCTCATTAAATTCTCACAGCAACACTAGGCAGTCAACGTTTCAGTATGGCCTTGTTAGAAATGAGGAAAGTGAGACTCCAAGAGCTTATGTCACTCAGCTAGGAGTGAAGGAGCTAAAATTTAAACCCAGGTCTGATCAGCTGAAAGTCTCCACTGGTAATTTCCTTGCTCCTTTACCAATCCCATGTTTGTTTATTCTGCTCTGAGCCTCTCCACTACCCTGGGCTGCCGTCGTATCTCCAAATACTCCTCCACTGCCCTGTCACCTGCTCAGAAACTTCTTTTTGCTCTGGGCTAATTGTTCCCTTTGGCTCCAGATATCAGGGTCACTCTGCTTTGAGAGGGGAAGCTGGACTAAAGGTGTAAGTTGAAGGCTAATTAAGAAGTTGTAGGATCATGGGTAAGTCTTCTAACCACAGACCAGCCCTCAGCCATTTAATCTATCAAATAGAAATATTAAAGTACACCTTGTCAGGCTGTTATGAGAATGAAACAAATAGCATAAAGTAAGCTGGCACGTATCGGGAATGGCTCTGACAAAAATTAATTCCCTCCCCTTCTCCACCTGCCTGAACTGGGCTCTTCACTAAATCCGAGTGGCAGAAGTTCTGCTGTCACCAGGAAATCAGCTGGTAGTGAAAGATGTGTGCTCATAGAATACTTCCAGATGATATTTTAATTGGACTAAAGATCACAATTTTCTTCTCATCAATCTGTGTCCCACTGCAGTGCATGGGGCTGTGTCTGGCAATTAGAGATGTGTCTGGCAATTAGAGATTAAATAGTGTTTGTTGAACAAAAGACTTTCCAATGAAGAACTACCAAGCCCATTCCCATCTACCATCTCCCTTACATTTTCTTGTAATTCTGGCAAACTTAGCCTACCAGTTTAAAGCATAGAGTCCAAAGTTGAACAACTTGGGATCAAACCCTACCTCCACCACTTACTCCCTGTGTGACTTGGGGCAAGTTACCTAATGTCTCTGTGTCTCAGTTTCCTCATCTGTAAAATGGGAGGATGATAACATACAAACATCATGGAGTGATCATGAGCACTTAATGAAACACTACATATGTAAAGCACTTAGAACGCTATCTGGTCTATGGTGCATGTGATTTTTAAAAAGTCAGTTATTATCGTTAATATACTCTCTGATTTTATATAGGCAAAAGCTAAGGCTCAAGTGTACAAATGATTTACCTGCAGTCATAAAGTGAGTCAGTGGCATGGCCACTATCTTAGACATCTGGGCTTCCCAAGTTTTCCCTTGGGCTTGGAGAGGGGCGATGGAGAACAGGAGATGGAGAAGAAAGGGAAAAGCTAAGGATTTTCCAGAAGGGAGCTCCTCATCCCTTATCCCTGGGAAGACTGTAAGCTCTCCTCCCCATCTTCCTCTCCTCTCTTTCTTACCCCCAACCTCACATTTCAAGAAGCTATTCTCATGGTTGGCTAGCAGCAGGATGGCAAACACCTACTGAAAGAAATGACCTGTATGAAGCACCATGGTCTTGACACGGCTTTATTAAAAATTAAGTTGCAAATTATAACACTCACTGGGGAAGACTTGCTTTCCTCCCAATTACAGTTAATAGAACAAAATTAATGTAGCAATTAATGTGGCTGCTCTCACAGCCCACTGTAATGTGTGCGGGGCCACAGCTCCTGTTCTTACCACGGCGTGATTACGGAAGAACTAGGGCCTGGAGCTTAATAAAGTTTTGCTTTTCCTGTGTTTAAATGCTCAGGCCATAACTTACTTAAGAAACACACAAAAAAAGAGATTATTTAACATTTTAGAGGTTCCCATGAGCCATAAATCATTTTCACATACGCCATATTTGTTGAAAAGGACAGAATACATTCAATTTTACAGTATATTAAACTTCATCTAATTTGAACGTAAGAACAGACCAGCAAAATAAATGACCAATTTCTGAAGCAGAAATTACCATTTGGTTGGTGCCATTACAGAGCTGCTGGTATTTTATCATGTTTTTAACATAATATTGCTTGTCTAGCGATGCATAGTTATAATGCTATTCCAAATTAGAAGACGGTGAAAGAGAAGTGCATACAGTTTTTTTTAATAGGTGTCATTTGTCAGATGTTATTCTGAGGGCTTTGTGCTGATGATAATATGCAGATTAAAGTAGAAGTAAATAGGGAATAAAAGGAGCCGCCTCCAGAAGTGGTTCCCACTCCTGAGCTCATAGGAGCCTCAGCTGTCAGTAAGAGAGGGATGGCCAGGTGGCCACAGCCTCTAGGCACAGATAACAATAATTAATTTGTGCTTCAGACTTCCAGGGAAAAGGAAACTTGTGGTGTTCAACTGAAAAAAAAAATGCTGCCTGGAATTCCAACGTGGCGTCTCAGCTCCCACAATAGCAATTGTAAGACCCATCACTAGCAGAAGTCTGTGTCATTTACGAAACACTTTCACGTTCATTATCACACTGGATGTGCAAAGAAACCCCGAGAGATGGTCCCTTCATTTTCTAATTAAACCTCAGTTAGAGAGGAGAGGAAGGAAGCTTGGCAGGGAAAATGGGACTTACCGGAATGATCAAAGTTAGGAAATAGCCAGGCAGTGATGCAGTTAGGTGGGTGAGATTCTATTCATCAATTCAGTCATTTCTTCAGCAAACAGTAATTAAGCACCTATCAGGTGCCATACTTTGTGCCAAGTGCTGTAGATAATATAGACCTTGGATCTTGACTTGTTGGAAAGCTCATGGTCTAACAAGGTAGCAGTCAGTGCACATGAGTGAAATGCATGGATCGTGGAATTAAAATGCTTGGGTTTGAATCCCAGCTGTGTCACTTACAAGCTGTTTGACCTTAAGAAAGTTACTTAACCTCTCTGTGTCTCACGTTTTTCATATGTAGAAAAGGCACACTAGTAGCACCTATAGCTTAGACTTGTAAAAATTCAGTCAGTGACACTGTGCTTTGCATACAGTTAACTTGGCATATTGTTATTTGCTTTATGCCCAACCTTTCAACTCCCTGGTCACATTCTAATTCAGGTCACCAGCATCTCTCACCTGGAGCTCTCTGCTACCTACCTGCTCTTCCAATCTCACCAGTCAATTCTACGTAGACAACTCCATAGGCAATTCCTCAAAGAACTAAAAACAGAACCACCATTTGATCTACCAATCCCATTACTGAGTGTATACCCAAAGGAATATAAATCATTCTACTATAAAGACATATACGTACATGTGTTCATTATAGCACTGTTTACAATAGCAAACACATGGAATCAACCTAAATGCACATCAGTGGCAGACTGGATAAAGAAAATGTGGTACATGTACATCATGGAATACTATGCAGCCATTAAAAAGAGTGAAATTATGTCCTTTGCAGGAATGTGGATGGAACTGGAGGCCTTTATCCTTAGCAAACTAATGCAGGAACAGAAAACCAAATATTGTTTGTTCTCACATATAAGTGGGAGCTAAATATAAGAACACATGGACAGAAGGAGGGGAACAACAGACTTGAGGAAGGAGGGTGGTAGAAGGAAGAGATTCAGGGGGGAAAAAACTGTTGGGTACTATGCTTAGTACCCGGGTGACTAATCTGCTAAATAACTCCTGAGTCATGCGTTTATCTATAGACAAATCTGCCCATGTACTCCTGAACCAAGAATAAAAGTTAAAATACCCTTTCAAAAACAAAAAAAAAAAAGAAGGAAAGAAAAGCCCATGGAAACTTTCTGAAGAGAAACTCTGATCACTCTGCACCGCTGCCTCAATAAATTCCCGTTGCGCTGTGTATGTCCAAACTCTTTTATTTTGAGACTGAGTCTTACTCTGTCGCCAGACTGGAGTGCAGTGGTGCAATCTCAGCTCACTGCAACCTCTGTCTCCCGGATTCAAGTGATTCCTGTGCCTCAGCCCCTGAGTAGCTGAGACTACAGATGCATGCCACCACACCCGGCTAATTTTTTTATTTTAGTAGAGACGGGGTTTTATCATGTTGGCCAGGATGGTCTCAATCTCCTGATCTTTTGATCCACGCACCTCGGCCTCCCAAAGTGCTAGGATTACAGGTGTGAGCCACCATGCCTGGCCTGAAGTCAAAACTCTTTAGCATAGTCTGGGAGGTATCATCAGAACCCTGCCACCCCTCCAGCTTCTTCTCATTCACTCCACTTCTATTCTTCTGCCATACCTAATGACTTTCTGCTCCAGAATTTTCTGTCTTCTCTCTTTATCACTCTGCCGCTCATTTCCTTGATTTTCAAACGCCATTCCATCTACCTAGAAGTCTTTATGTCTCAGTTTAGAGATCCTCTCCTCTGGACAGTCAACTCTCATGCTCCAAGACTAGCTTAGATGCCACCCTCTGCCCCACAGTAACTTGTGTTTCCTTCATCACAGCACTTCTCACATTGTAATACAATTATTTGCTGGAGTATGAGAATCAAGAGAGATGGGATTATTTCAAGCACCATGCACAAAGCCTGGCACATAGAGGATGCTCAAGAATTACTGGTTGAATAATGAATGAATAAATGAGATCCAGCAGCCTCCAAGCCTGTGCCTTGCCCTCATCCTTTGCATTATCACATCAAGACCCTGCCAAGGTGTGCCAGGCTGAATCAGGGATCACTGCATGCCTCAGATTTATGCCCTGTGCTC
This sequence comes from Cacajao melanocephalus, assembly GCA_963573385.1. Taxonomy (NCBI): domain Eukaryota; kingdom Metazoa; phylum Chordata; class Mammalia; order Primates; family Pitheciidae; genus Cacajao; species Cacajao melanocephalus. Next base: position 15,440 of record CAUYLG010001462.1, read on the forward strand.
ATGGCTGTGGGGCCAGCCTCCCAGATCACGTAAATCAGTATGCTGCAATCTGTTTCCCGAGCTGAGGAGCCTCTGAAGCTCACAACACTTTGCAGAGGAGCTGCCGGAATTAGGCATAAATCCACTTCTTGATTGAATAAGCAAACACCCCACTGCTTGAAATGATTTACTAAATTACAATGCACAGTGACAGACTTGGGAGATTCAGAGCATGGGCCTGTTTAGCAATCAGAAGCATTCTCTAACTACATGGCTTCCTCCACCTCTGCCCCTTCCTGGCTTCACCTGTGACTTATTTCCATTCATTCACTCATTTAATCAACATTCACTGGGCACCCACACCATAACTGGTAAGGTGCTTACACACAAATTATCTCATTTAACTTTCATCTGTGCAACAACTCCAGAAAGTTGGTATCACTTTTCTTTTTCTGTTTGTCAGATGAGGGAACTGAGGATCAGAGAGGTTAAGAAACTCACTACATATCACACAGCTAGCAAGTGGTAGAGTTGAGATTCAACTCCAAAAATACCCATCAAGAAGCCCCAAAATTTGTCTCCTGCAGACTAGATTCACTGTTGCTACGTTTTCTTTTTGTCTGCAAATATCGAACTCTTTCACTACCTTTTTTATGCATTGTTTTTTCTTCTTTAACTTGTATGTGTCAGGAAAAGGGAGGCTATGCTGAGATGACAACACCCTCAACATTCTATGGCTTAATGCAACAGAAGTTGTTGTTATTTTTTTTTTCTATTTCTTTCTCAACCTAAATGTTTCCTGCAGACCAGCTCAGCATCTCCACTCTACATAGTCATTTAGGCTGACAGACTGCCCTCCTGCAGTGAACCTTTTGGAACTTGGGGTCATCTTGATTTCTGCTAGAGTAAAAGAAAAGTAGAAAGTTTCACACTAACAGTTAAATGCCTTCAGCTGAAAGGAACACAAACTACTTGACATACCTGATTAAGTAATTCCGCCTGCCCAAAGCAGGATTAAGTACAATCTTCCATGTGCCCAAAGGATGTGATAATTTTTTTATTGTGAATATTATGCAATACCATCATTCTCCTCTTCTTATTCATTCATTCAGCAGATATTTACTGAACTTACGCATTATGCCAGGGCATTCACTGGGATGAACATTGGCAATACAGAGGTGAAGCAAAACACATGCAATCCCTGCACTCAGGAAGCTTACATTATGATTAGAGACACAGATATCAATCAAGTAAGCATGCAAATAAATTAGAATTGTGTGAAGTTCTGTAAAAAGCCAGCAAATGGTTTTATGAGAACCTTTAACAAAGGTATGATCTAAACTGGGAATTAGAGAAAGCTTTAGTTTAAGTAAAGCTTATGATTGCAAGCCAAAGAATCCATCTCTGGCCAAATTGAATAGACAGGGAATTTAATTAGAGGAGATTGGGTAACTCACAGACTGGAATTTACACAGTCCCTATTCTTTCAATTTGAAATCTGGGGCAGATGCAAATGTTTGGTGGAGTGGTGGTCTCCTTTCTAGTTGCAAGAAGTTCTGGAAGCAAAAGTATCTGGCCATGTCAGTTTCCAGGTAGCAATAAGGATGACATTTGTCCATTAAAGCTACTCTGAGAAACTAACAGCAGAGTTGAGATTTAAAGAAATAACAGAATCCAGCAAAGAGAATAGGGAGTGAGGGGGTTATACTTTCCTCCTTCCCTCATTTATAAAAATTCAAATATTTACAAAAATAGAAAAGATAGCATAATAAAACCTTATGTACCTGTCACTTGGCTCAACTCCATCTGGTTTCATTTATACCCTCACCCACTACTCTCTGTTCCTACATTTTTAGAATATATTTTTTAAAGTTCTCAGACATTATGTAAATAGTTTATCTGTGTATGTTTATGAATGATAAGAACCTAATGAGAATAAGAAACAGAACCTTGATGCAATTATCACACTTTAAAAATAACAATAATTATTTGGTATCACCGAATGCCAGTTAAAACTTACATTTCACTGATGGTCTTAAAAGTTGTTATACAATTTGATTGATCAGAACTCAGATGAAATACATATATTGTGTTTGACTTATATGTCTCTTGCCTCTTTTAATATATAGGTCACCTATATATTAAAAGATACACAGTGAGACATGGACATAGATATAGACGTAAATACAGATATGGAGACTGACATGGCATAGATAGAAACATGAACATAGAAGTGAAAATAGACACAGAGACAGAGATAAACATAAATACAGGCATAGGCAGAGACACGCAGGCATAGACATAAATATAGGCAGCTGGAGGAAACCTGAGTCATTTTCCCCAGTGTCCCACAGTCTGAATTTGCCAGTTGTTTTTCTATTTTTTTTTTTTTTTGTATTTTCTGTGGATTAATGATAGATCCAGAGACTTGATCAGATGCTACTTCAAATTTTTGGTAAGACTCTCATGGGAGATGCATGCTTCCATCAGAAGGTGTGCAAGTTCTGGCTGTCTCCATTTTCATGGTGATAGCAGCCATTGCTGATCATTGACTAGCTCTACTCGTTAGAAGTTGCAAAATGGTGATATTTGCATTTTATTCTTTTCCTCTTTCATTAGCTAGGTTACACAATTGATTTGGAAGAGTCAGGATAAATGCGTAATTCTCCCCTTTACTTACTGGTTTTCAGAACAATGAGCTGGTTTCCTGGCATTTCCCAACAGTAAACAATGCATGATTAATTTTTTTAGAATCGTCATGAACTCATGAATTTAAACATACTTATATTTCAATCTACTGCTGGTAGTATTCTGATGGACTCGTAATTGTCCCATTTGAGGCCAGTGGTATCTTATTCATGTTGATTTCAGATTTTTAACAGTTTTAAAAATTCTAATTGACAAAAATTGTATGTATTTATTGTATACATTTTGTGTACAAATGTTGAGATATGAATACTTTATGAAATGCTAAACTGAGTTAATTAATATATGCATTACTTCACATACTTATCATTTTTTGGTGGTGAGAACACTTACAATCTACTCTCTTGACAATTTTCAATAACACAATACATTGTTAATATAAATAGTCACCGTGTTGTACAATCGATCTTTTGAACTTATTCCTCCTATCCAACTGAAATTTTGCATTTTTTTAACCAACATCTACCCACCACCCTTCCCCACCTCTTTCCCAGCTTCTGGTAGTCACTATTCTACCCTCTACTTCTATGAGTTCAATTTCTTTTTAATTCTACCTGTCAGTAACATCACATCATATTTGTCTTTTCATGCCTGGCTGTTTTTACTTAACATAATGTCCTCTAGGTTCATCCACATTGTCACAAATAAGAGAATTTTCTTCTTTTTTAGGCTGAATAGTACTCAATTGTGTATATATATCACATTTTAAAAAACCTGTTCATCTGTTGATGGACACAGGTTGATTTCATATTTTGGCTATTGTGAATAATGCTGCAATAAACTTAGAAGTGCAGATACCTCTTTGAAATACTGATTTTATTTCCTTTGGATATATACAAAGGATATATACAAAATCCCACCCAGCAGTGGGATTGCCGGTTCATGTGGCAGTTCTATTTTTAATTTTTTGAGGAACCTCCATACTGTTAACAGCTGTATGGAGGTTCCTCAAAAAATTAATGGCTGTTTTTCTTAATTTCCTTAATTTACATTTACACCAGCAGTCCACCAGGTCTCTGTTTTCTTCACATGTTTGCCAGTACTTACCTTTCATCTTTTTGACACTAGCTATCCTAATAGGTGTGAGGTGATATTTTATCCTGGTTTTGATTTTCATTGCTCTAGTAATTAATGAGGCTGAGCATTTTTGATATACCTGTTGGACATTTGTATGTCTTCTTTTGAGAAATATTTACTCAGATCCTTTGTCCATTTTTAAATTGGATTATGTATTTTCTTACTATTGAGTTGAGCTCCATATAATATTAGCCCCTTATCAGATTTAAGTTTTGCTAATATTTTTCCCAGTCCATGGGTTTTCTCTTCATTCTATAGGTTACTTTTTTGACTGTGCAGAAGCTTTATAGTTTGATGTAATCCCATTTATTGGTTTTTTCTTTTGTTCTCTTGGGGTTCATATCCAGAAAATCATTGCCCAGGTTAATGCCATGGAGTTATTTTCCCTATGTTTTCTTCTAGTAATGTCACAGTTCCAGGTCTTACATTTAAGCTTTAATTCATTTTCTGTTGATTTTTCTACGTGTTGTGAGATAAAGACCTAATTTGATTCTTCTGCATGTGGATATTCAGTTGTCCAAATACCATTTGAACAGAGAAATTGTCCGTTCCTCAGTGTATGTTCTTGATATTTTTGTTGAAAGACAACCGACTTTAAATGCATAGACTTGTTTCTGGGGCCTCTATTCTGCTCTATTGGTCTATACGTATGTTTTTATGCTGGTACCATGCTGTTTTAAATACTATAGCTTTGTAGTATATTTTAAGACAGGTTGTGTAATGCCTCTACCTTTGTTCTTTTCTCTGAAGATTTTTGTGGCTATTCAGGGTCTTTTGTGGTTCCACACCAATTTTAGAATTTTTTTCTATTTCTGTGAAAAATATCACTGGACATTGGATAGAAATTGCATTGAATCTATAGATTACTTTGTATATTATAAACCTTTTCACAATTTTAATTTTTCCATTTCATAAACACAGAGTACTTTCTTTTCATCTATTTCTTCTTCAATTTCTTCCATCAGTATTTTATGGTTTTTAGTGTACAGGTCTTTTACCTCCTTAGATAAATTTATTCTTAAGTATTTTGTTATTTTTGACAATAGATACTAAAGTTGAATCAGACAGATTCCCAGTAGACACAGCACAGTCAGAGATGGACAAATTTGACTCCAGAAATCAGTGAGAACCTAGAGATGCTGATGAATTCTGAATGATATTCCTGTTAATCCTGGAATTCCATAATCTTTGCCTAATGTCACAGGGAATTCTGCCCAGGTTGGAGCTGAAACTCAAATGCCACTGAAGAGTATATTGAAACAACTTCCCATTGCAGCCCTCAGTACTCAGATTTCATTTTTGTGAATTGCTATGCCCATGGATAATCCATGTAAAGGTAGAGAGAAGGGTTTCTATATGTAGGGGACAACATGGCCTCAGTCACTCAGAAGTGCGCCAAAAGCTGAAGGGTTTTGTGAAACACGGAGCCAAAGCAACAAAAGTTTAGCAACTTACTGTGAACAACTGAAATAACTCACTTCCTTAGACCAGCCAAAGCTGGCATTTTCATATATGGCAGAGGAGGACATGTCAGTGTAATGAGGGACACACACGAATGTGAGTGTATCTGTTCCCGTGTTTTTGAGTCATCCTATGACCTGCCTGAATTCGGTAGGGAAGCCATGGGAGAGAGCAGTTTCCAAACATAAGGTGGGGCTTAGGATTAGGCAGATTTGGGTATTGGTGAGAATGTGTCTTCCTTTGTAATCACCGAATAGCCAAACCCAGGGCCTTATTGTTACCTGTAATTTCCTTGCATCCTTACAATAAACTCAGGTGTCTCTGTATGTCTCTTTTCTTTGTAATCTCAATGAGACTAATTAACATCATTAAAGGACATAAAAATATACATTTGACTGTCACTAGTAGTTTATAGGAAGTAGCTAAAGCCTATTCTAATTAACCCCTTCCTGCCTGATGCTTGATTTACTTGGGTTTTCATTGTCAGCTCAGAGTCCGACAGTTTAATTTATTAGCCCTCTACCTTGCAATAATTGCCTTCAAGCACTTAATGCAGTACCTCTGTACTGCCCGATCTCTTAGAATCTCAGTGATGCTAGCGATTAGACCAGTTCTTTTCATATCTTTATTTTCCTACAATGAAGTTGTTAGCACAGTAGCGGGCATGAGAAGATGTTCAATAAATGCTTCTCAATGAAAATTAGATTATTTTTTCATTATCCTTCTAAATTTTTTGAAAAGTCAGGTAGCCAGTCAAACACCAGGTGCACATAGAAATGTATGGTCTCAAGTATTTTGTTGTAAATGCTACATCTTTTCCACCTGTGGGGAGATGTCCCCTTTCTCAGCATTTTGATTGGGAACACAGGTGCTTGCTGGGGTATTTCCACTAGTACATATGGCACTGGCCAGAGTTGGTGGCAGGAGCGGCCTTAATTCTGTGTGATTACTGTATGTAGTTTTTCTTGTCTCCTCTTGACCACTCCGAGACATGCTGATTGTTTTGGCTCTGAGCTGAGTCGCAGTTCTGTCGAGCTGCCGGTGGATTTGCATTCTCTACCTTTGGGAATGAAATGGAGTGACGAAGGGATTGAACACCTCAACCTAAATAAGCTGCCAATGGGTTTCCAAAGCATCCACAGTCTATGTGCTTTCCTTATAATCACAGTCAAATTGAGGCAATAGAGACAGACTCTGCCAGAAGCAGGCTCAAGGGTAGGGCAAGATCAGACAGGCATTGTATGGAGGAGGGATGCATTAGGCTATTCTTGCCTTGCCATCCAGAAATGCCTGGGACTGGATAGTTTATTTTTATTTATTTGTCATTTTTATTTTTGTGGATACATAGTAGACGCATATATTTATGGGTTACATGGGGTGTTTTGATACAGACACGCAATGTGAGATAACCACGTCATGGAGAGTGGGCTATTCATTCACTCAGCCATTTATCCTTTGAGTATAAACAATCCAATTCCATTCTTTAAGTTATTTTAAAATGTACAATCAAATTATTATTGACTATAGTGTCTCTATTGTGCTATCAAATAGTAGATCTCATTCATTCTTTCTATTAAGTTGGTGCAATTCTTTTTAAATGGCAAAAACCACAACTACTTTTGCACCAACCTAATAACTATTTTTTTTACCCATTAATCATCTGCACCTCCCCCACCACTACCAGCCCCCTACTACACTTCCCAGCTTCTGGTAACCATCCTTCTCGTCTCTATGTTTATGAGTTCAGCTGTTTAGATTTTTAGATCTCACATATAAGTGAAAACAACATGCAATATTTGTCTTTCTGTGCCTGGCTTATTTCAGACTGGGTAATTTTTAAGAAAAGAGGTTGATTGACTCACAGTTCTGCAGACTGTACAGGAAGCGTAACCTTGTGTAGGAGGCCTCAGGAAGCTTTTACTCACAGTGGAAGCTGAAGCGGATGCAGGCACATCACCTGTTCAGAGCAGGAGCAAGAGAGAAAGAGAGTGGGGGTGGAGGTACCACATACTTAAACCACCAGATCTCGTGTGAACTTAGAGTGAGAACTCATTCATCACCAAGGGGATGGCTGAAACCATTCATGTGCATCCATCACCATAATCCAAATACCTCTCACCAGCCTTACCTCCAACGTTGAGAATTACAATTCAACATGAGATTTGACAGAGACATACATTCAAACTAGATCAAGGGAGAAGAGACCAATTTTATTCTAGTGAGTATTTGATTGAATTATTTCACTTGGTCCACGAACAAACCTGGGACATTGTTACCACAAATTTGCAGATGGGAAAATAAGGCTCATTCAGTCAGTCACCAGTAGGTTTCATCTCAGCTCTTGGCACCAAAGAGAGTAACATTTTACCATACACTTAACTGCTTTTTGGTGGAGTTCAAGAACCAGACAGGAGCAAATCCAAGGGCTGGTGGTAAAAACACTGCAGATATCCCAGCCATCCAAAGCAGAGCCCCGTTGAAGGAGTTAGCCTCTCTCAGGAAAGGAGTTGACAAAAAATGAAGCCCAGTATCCATTTCCAACCAAGCAGGTTGGAGACCCAGGAGAAGCCTGAAGTTCCTGATTGGGAAGTGATTCCTCAAATATCTCTCCATCTCCACTGATACTTCTTGATCCAATCCTCCCTCATTTCTAAGATATTGTAGTAGTCTTCTAGCTCATCTCTCCGAATTCTCTTATCTAAGTAGCAGCCATGGGGTGGTTTGAAAACATTAATGAGATTCTGCGTCTATTCATTCAGAACACTTCAGTGGATTCTCCTCCCCCTCAGAATAAAAGCCAAAGTTTTCACCATGACTTACATGACTGTGAGTGATCAACATGACCCTTCCCCCATGACGTGGTTTATGGCTGTGTACCCAGTACCTGCCATGTAGAAACACTCAATAAATGCCTTCACTGAAGAGTAAACGAGGCAGAATGTCCCTTGCAGGTCAGTATGTTAAAGTTAATGTAGTAGGTGGCTTCTGGAATGGTTCTCAATGATCTTCATTTCCTGGTGGTCATGTCTTTGTCTCTTCCTCTTGAGTATAGGTAGGATCTGTAACTTTTTTCTGACTAACGGAATATGGTAAAGGTAACAGAATAAATGTACTATGTGTACACAATCGTACTAAGATTGTAGTTAGCACATGTTGAAGACTCATGTTGCTGGAGTCTTCCTCTCATGCTCTGTTGGCTCTAAATAGATCATGTTGCTGTGTCGTGGGCTACCTATGTTTGAAGGTCCATGTATCCAGGAACAGGGCATGACCTCTAGGAGCAGATAACAACTGAAGCTGTCAGTTTTACAATCATAACAGATTGCAATATGTCAGCAAAGGCAGATGTTCTACTGACTGATCCCCGGCCAACCTAGACTGCACCCTTGTAAGACCCTAAATAGAGGACCCAGTTAAGCCATGCCTGACTCAGAGAACTGTAAGATAATAAACACGTGTTTCCTTCAGCCGCTAGATTTGAGGTAATTTGTTACTCAGGAATAGAAAGCTAATACAAACAGGCTAAAATCCATGGTCTCTTATTCATCACATGAAGGAGCTCAGCTCTAAAGTGATGTATCAATTTGTGCTGTATAACAAGCACACCCCAAGACTTTAGTGGCTTCAATGACAGCCATATTTACTTTATAACTCTCTGAATTGATGGAGTGTTTTTATGGTCTAGGCGAGTATGACCCATCTTTGCTAGACTCTCCCATGCATCTTTGGGTAGCTGGCAGGTCTGCTGGATGATCTGAGATAGCCTCAGTCACAGGTGTAATGGTTGACAGGCTGGTAACTTGTGTGACAGAGGATACTGGGCCACATGACTTTAATCATCCTGCAGGCTAGCTTAGGCTTCCTCTTGTGATAGTCTTAGGGTTCCCAGGGGAGCAAGAGAGAGGAAACACCAATGTCTAAGTGCTATTTGAGCTTCTGCCACCATCACATTTGCTAATATCCCTTTAGTCAAAGCAAGTCAAATAACTAATCTAGATTGAAGGCAGAAAAATAGATCCCACCTCTTCATGGAAGTAATGTCAAAGTCACATTACAAAGGAGCATTGGGATAAGAAGAATTGTGGTCATTTGTCACTCTACTTCAAGTAGGAAGAATTGTATTAGGCAACATTCACTAGTGGACTGACGCTAATATTTATTTTTGGGTGAGGATGAGATGACATAGGGTTGGCTTTAATGGAAAGAAAAGAGGCCAGGGCAGTGACCAGCTTATTGGTACAGCAGAGGTCTAGTACTGGCCCTCTCCTTTCCTTTCATCTATCTGGCTTGTTCGGATGGGATATTCTTTAGTAAAGTCTAATTCATCTATAATTCTGCCCTTTTTTCCTCTTGCCTATTTACTCCATTGTAAAGATACGACACTTCTTTCTCCGTATCACTTTCCCCATTCATTTGTCTTCTATTTATTCACTTATTCATTCATTCAATGAAAGCATTTTGAGTGTCTACAGTGAACTAGGCTTTAAATAATTGAGTCTTCCATTTATAAAAACCACCCTCTCTTTCTTATACAGTTTGCACAAACATTCATAAGCTTACACACACACACACACACACACACACACACTTTACTCTGTTAGACCTTCCTTCTCCTCCTATTTTTTTTCATGTTTGGCAAGTGGATCTGAAATAAAAGAAGCCTTTCAAAACCTGCTGTTCCTCTCCAGAATTGCTGTGTGGGTGGGAGGGAAGCACTTGCAAGACAAAACACTGTGGAAAGCAAGATTCAGAAAGTCAAGGTAGAGCATCCACCATTGGCCACCTTTTTTAGCATTCAGCATGGAGGAGGCTGAGCTGTATCCATTACGAAGGGGATACAAAGGAGAAAAAAGTAACAACTTTAGTTGAATCTTCAATTTTTGGTTTTCTCTGGAAGAACTGAGGCTCTATTTGCTCACAAGACTCTGTGAGGAAGGTAAGCTCTGTAATTCCTGAATTAATTCTTGCAACAGATAGGTGTTAAGTACCTACTATATGTCAGGCATTGTGCTGGGTTCTGGGGAATGGGTGGTTGTTAGGGACTGAATGTCTATATACTCCCCAAATTTATACATTGATGATCTAACTCCCAGTGTGGTGGTGTTTGGAGTGAGTTCTTTGGGAGGTAAACAGGTCATGAGGCTTGGACCCTGGTCCAATGGACTCAGTGCTCTTAGAATAAAAGAAACACAAGAGAGCCTGCACTTTCTCTATCTCCGTCCCTCTGTCTTCACATACACAAAAAGAAGAGGTCATCTGAGCACACAAGGAGATAGCAGCTATCTATTACACAAGTCCAGAAAGACAGCCTTCACCATGACAAAACAAGTCCCCTGATCACGGACTTCCAGACTTCAGAACTATGGGAAAATAAGCATCCTGCTTGAGCCACCCAGTCTGTAGACTAAGACAGTGGGAGACTAAGACAGCGGTGCACAAGACAGAGATCTGCCCAAGATCTAGCTTACACTCTAGTGAAGAGAGGTATATGTTTGATAAGTAAACACACAATAATATAAGACTTTTAGAGAGTCATGTTATTTTGGAAGTGCAAATAGGCTCAAGTGGTAGATGGTGACAAAGGAATAGGCTGGTGTGGTTGCTTTTGTGAGGAAAGGTCAAGGAGATATCTTCTTTCTGTGTTTCTAGTTTCCATCAAGAATCCATCTATAAAGCAAGACAGCCCATGCAAGGAGAGGTCATTGTTCCCGGGCTTAGATCTCCTACACAGATGAGACCCTGTGGTGAGCAGAATGGCAAGAGGACACCAGGCGTAGCTAAAGAGCACGCTAAACAATGTCCAAGGCCAAGGATTAAACTGTCAGGTCCTGGGGAAATAAAGGGGCCCTAGAAGAGAGAGTCAATTCCAGTTCCCCAGCAGAATCACCTGGGGAACTTTAAAACATAGCAATATCTGAGTTCCAGGCCCCAGTGAATCTGAGGCCATTGGTCTGGAGCAGGGCCAGGGCATAGACTTGTCATAGAAACTTCCCTGGGTTATTCTAATGGGCACCCATAGACGAGAACTACTGGTTCAAGGAATATCCCAGAGGTTCAGTCTCTTTTGTTACAACCCAAATGAAATACAATGTACCCATAAAAAGGAATGAGATCATGTCCTTTGCAGGGACATGGATGGAGCTAGAAGCCATTATCCTCAGCAAACTAACACAGGAATAGAAAACCAAACACCACATTCTCACTTATAAGTGGAAGCTGAATGATGACAACACATGGACACAGGGAGGGGAATAACACACACTGGGGCCTGTCAGGGGATGAGGTAGGGTGAGGTAGAACATTAGGAAAAAGAGCTGAAGCATCCTGGGCTTAATACCTAGATGATGAGTTGAAAGGTGCAGCAAACCACCATGGCACACGTTTACCTATGTAACAAACCCGCACATCCTGCACATATACCCAGAATTTAAAATAAAAATAAAAAGTTAAAAAAGGAAATCCTTACCTTTCAGCTTGCCTCTCACGCTCCTTTTAAAATTTTCCTTCTTACTGATCTTATTTCCCTGGCTACTTCTCTGGCTTAGTTCTCCCAGGTTCCAAAAGCTCCAGTTCTGGCTTCTTTTCTTACAGTAGGTTTTCCTCATCAGCTACAGCCCAATGCCCCTCACTTTTCTGCATCATGCAATGCAACGTCACAGCAAGGAGTCACTGCATGATGGAAAGAACACAGTTCTCAATGTCACGAAGGAAGCCTGCAACTGCATGATATGAGAAGCCAGCAAAGGATTCAAAAGACTTGGTGCTATGGAGAAAATGGGTGCAGGGATGCCAATCCTACCCATTTTAAATATCCTGCTAAACTAGAGGATTTGACTCTAGTACAGCTGCAGGTCTGGAAGTGTGATCTCCAGACCATGGCATCAGCCTCATCTGGAAACTTGTTAGAAATGCAAATCCTCAGGGCTTGCTACAGATCTACTACATGAGACCCTCTGGGATTTGGTGCAGAATTCTGTGTTGACCAGTCCCCAGGTCATTCTGACTTGAACTCCAGAGCGAGAATCATTTTTCTACTGGATGCTCAAGATGATGGCTGTGAAGCCTGGTGCAGTAAAGCAGGCTTGTAATCCCAATTACTTGGGAGACTGAGGTGATTGAGAGGGTGAGACTTGCCTGAGCAACATAGTGAGACCCCATCTCAAGAAAACGACTATGTCATAGTGAGACTCCATTTCAAAAAAAAAAAAAAAGCGATGGCAATGTCATAGTGAGACCCTATCTCAGAAAAAAAAATGACTATGTCATAGTGAGGACTTCATCTCAACAAAACAGTGATGACTATGTCATAGTAAAACCCCTATCTCACAAAAACAATGACTATGTCATAGTGAGACCCCATCTCAAAAACACCAATAATGACTGTGCAAAATTAAATGATGCTTTTTGATGTCTATGCATCTTGACACATTTTAAACAGATTTCCACAAACCTCTTTTTTTTAAGAGTTGGGATCTCTCCCTGTCACCCAAGCTGGAGTGCAGTGGCCCTGTCTGATCACTGCAGCATCAGATTTTTAGGTTCAAGCAATCCTGCTACCTAATTCTCCTGAGGAGCCAGGACCATAGGTACAAGCCACCATGCACAGCTAACTTTTATACTTTTTTTGTAGAGAGGGGGTCTCATAGTGTTGTCCACACTGGTCTTGAACTCCTGAGCTCAAGCAATCCTTCCATCTCGGCCTCTCAAAGTGCTGGGATTGCAGGCATGAGCCACTGTGCCCGGGCCACCAACACATCTTAAGTGTACAATCAAGTGGCTTTCATAAAGATGTCTTCCTATTTACTTCACCTCTGTTCAGTTCTTCCGCTCATTCTTTCAATAAGAAATTACTGAGCTCCAACTTCATTCTGGGAATGCAGTATCTGCCCTCTCTTAGTCAGAGCGACATACGAACAAATAATTATAACACGGTATAGTAATCATGAAGCCTAAACCACACTTCTGAAGCTCAGCAGAAGGAGGGGCTGACAGCTCTGCCTAGGGCAATCCAACAAGGTTCACAGACAAAGTCGGCTTGACCTGGGTCTTGGGCTAGTAGAGGGCAGTCATTCATAAGCCTCAGAAGGAAGCAGGAAATTCAGGCAGCAGAGCCAGCCAGGTGAGGGCACAGAGACATAAAAGAACACTGCATGTTCAAGAAGCAGCGAGCCCCTCTGACTTCAAAGGTTGCCCATGTCAGAAAGAAGGTAAGGAGTATAGAATTCTAGGATATGGTGAGCACAAGAAAATGTTTTAATCAAGATTCTGCTGCAGTGGAATATTGCACAGAGGAAGTGTAAACTTTGCAGTCTGGGCTCACCCTTTCCTACCATTGGAACCTTCAGTAAAACCTGTCAGATTGTTGAGATCAATATTTCTGTTTCTTCTTCTTCTCAGCCCGTCTCCCAGCTTCTCTTATCACGGGCTTCAAGCGGGGCCTGTGTCTTTCTCAGCTCACACCTGTCAGTGCCTGCAATGAAGGCGAGAGTGTGCTATGGAAAGTGGGCCAAGGCCTCAGAGGTGCCTGTTCACAATGGGAATGTGTGTGCATGTGCGTGTGTGTGTTGGAAAAATTGGAACTTGGAACAGGAAAGAAGGGACTGTGACAAAGAAACTGTCACTATGGCAGACTTTTAAGCATGAAGTCTGCTTAAATGTCATCTGACTTTTTCTCTTTCTAAGTAAAGAAAAAGTCACATGAAGAGGTCAGTGATTTTCCAAAACCATGCAGCTTTAATCACATTGGTAGGCAGCATGCAGTAATTAGCTGTTCCCAAATCGATCTGCCTGCTACAAGCTTCTGGGAAGTTTTCCTACTGGAAGCCTTGGAATATTGCTAGTCTTTCCTCAGATAGACTGAACTAAATTTGTTCAGGGAATCTGTATTTTGTATGAAGTTGCCTAGATATTTTACTGTGCAGACAAATTTGAGAGCCACGGTATGGAAGGAAAATCAAGATATTTGGAATGTGATGTATTAGAATTGTTCTCATTTCAAGTTCTTAATTCATACTGGAAAAAGTCAAAATGAGGATTTATTGCTCATTGCTCATTAAACAAATTTCAGGATGAATGGCTTCAGACATAGTTGGATCCAGGAGTTCTGAATAATGTCATCTACAATCTCTCTTTATTTCTCAGCTCTGCTTCATTTCTGGTGGGCACTCCTTTATAGTGGCAAAAAATGACCACTAATAACTCAGAGTTTACATTTATCTTCTTAGTAACCTGACAGAATGAGAGCAATTGCATAGAAAGCCTCAGGATTAGTTCTATTGGTCTGCCTGTCTTAAGCTATATGCCCATCCCTGAATCAATCACTGTGCTGGAGAAATGCTCTGATTACCTAGGCTTAAACTACATGCCCAAATCTGGATCCAAAGGTTTGGCAGCCCTTCCTAAAAATAAAGTGTGACTAGTTATCAGAGGAAAACCTTGGGCTACCAGAGAAAGGCAGGAAGTGTAGATCAAGAAAACAACAACAAAAAAAATAGATGTTCAATACACGTGGGCCCAAATCTGGGGGCTGTAATGGTAGAACTAGGGCCAGAACTCGTTTCCTGAGTAATGTCTTTCATTATAACACCAGGAGAAGGTGGGGTGCTTAACTATTGACTTCTATTACTGTCAAGTAAGATTCTACCCTAGGCTGCATTAGCTCTAAGTGCTTTTGGAATTATTAGACTCTCACTCCTGACCCCTATAAAAAGACCCTGAACACACATTTCATAAAATTCCAGCTTTAAGCATTGCCTTTCCTTCCTCTTTATAATAGACTGCTAGTTGTTCCCCTCTACCCACCCTGTCCACTGACTAATACCATTTCACCTGGACACATTTCAAAGCCTCCCTTGCAGCTATATGTGGTCATGTGACTATAACCTAACTACTGCTAGGCTTAGGAACTCCTCGGATTTCTTATTCCCTCCCTACTAGCTGGAGAAAGAAAGAAATGCGTCAAGTAATTCAAACCACAAGCAGAAACCTCATGAGGTTGGCAGAACCACCTGCTCGATTTCTCTATCACCTGGCTAACCCTGGACAGTTTTCGAGAAAAAAAAAACAACTCAATTTTGTTCAAGTCACTGTAATGTGTCATCTCTGCATTATAGCAGCTTACCCTTACACATTCTTTTTTTTTTTTTTTGAGATGAAGTCTCGCTCTGTCGTCCAGGCTGGAGTACAGTGGCATGATCTTAGCTCACTGCAATCTCCTCCTCCCAGACTCAAGTGATTCCCTTGCTTCAGCCTCCTGAGTAGCTGGAATTACAGGTGCTCACCACTGCACCTGCCTAATTTTTGGTATTTAGTAGAGACAGAGTTTCACCATGTTGGCCAGGATGGTCTCGATCTCATGGCCTCATGATCCATATACCTTGGCCTCCCAAAGTGTTGGGATTACAGGCATGAACCACTGTGCCTGGCCATCAACTGTTCTTATAATTCATCCATATTGTCTCTCTTTATCCCTTTCTACCTACTGCTCTCCATTCCATCCTTTCTAGTCTTCTAATTCAATGATAGGTTCATCACCTTTGCTTGTGATGTGTGTCCTTGACTCTGTGGTTCCATTGTCCAGATAGGCATTATACAGACCAAATTCTTATAATGACCATTTAGTGTGGAGGCAGGGAACAGAACATAGATCTCCTGTCTGCAACCAGCTCTTGGAATACATATCTAAATAACTTCTAGTCACCTGAAGAGACAGCATTTCCAGGCACTGTGATGATATTCTCATGGTCGTGAGGATATCAGGGATCACCAAAACACAGATAACATCTCTCTCTTTATTTAACACGTAGGAAAATGAGACCTCACAAAGTAAAGTGAGCTAATTTATCTAACGTTCTCTTATGAAGCTTTTTTGTAAAGTGGTTTAGAGCAAGAGTTTCAACAGCTGGGATTAAGAGGTCTCAGAAACCAAAATCAAAGAGAAAGGCAGGGGAAGGAGGAGAAGAGGAGAGAAGAAAGGAAAGTTAATCTGTGAAGATTGTCTGTAGTTTCCATCAGATGCAAAAATAAGTCAATTGTCCCCCAATGTTTAAGATTAGTGATTATCAGCAGAATTTCTGAGTTCAGGTTCAAGGCCCATAACTTGTTTGTGTAATCTTGAATTTGTACACTATACTCTCTCAACCTCTGTTTCTTCATCTGGAAAGTGAAAAAAAAAGACATAACCACCTTTTCTTCTGGGAATTAAGTGAGATGATGTAAAGGAAAACATTTAATATGACAGAAAACTCAGTTTCTATTTTGGCTGAATTACTGTCTAAAATGCACCCTTTCTGATATACTCTGGGCCTCAGGGAAAAGTGAGTTTATTTCCTCTCCAGTTCCCCTAATAACGAGCTCTGGGTACCACTCTCACAGAAGAGGTTACATTGTGGCTGAGCAAGCAGGTAGACCTGCTTCCACATCCAGCCCAGCCCTTCTGCCTGAAACTCACCCTCCTATGTTTGGTTCATTGAAGCACCTGAATTCTAATTTCATTTTAACCAATCTGGATGGATCTCTTTTTTCTGATTGTAACACTCATAGTTGATATTTTTCCAGTGTTTGTTTGTTGTTTTTGATGGTGATTAAGCACATAAATCTGGGCACCCATGTCCTGGGTCCTAATTACAGTTTCTTCATTTAAAGATACGCTTAAAGTGAATACTTAAAGTGAAGCTGTCTCAGTTCCCTCATCTATAAACTGAGGATAACAATAGTATCCACCTTGTTAGATTATTCATTTAAAACATATGTACTGCACATATCTCATGTCCAAGATGCAGTTCTGGGACCTAGTGATACTACAATGAAAGAGAAAGGACAAAATGCCCTGCCCTTGGGTGGCAGAGAGGATAAAGGAATTCCTGTGTACAAAAAGCTTAGACAATAGGTGCTGTGCAAGTGTCGGCTGCTGACACTGCTGTTGTCATTGCTGCTGTTGCTGCAAGAGCTGCCAGAGTTGCTTTCACTTTTGCAATTACTACTGTTGCTACTACCACAACTGCTGTTGCTACTGTTACCACTGCTGTTATTACTACTGCTACTATCACTATTACTACTGGTACTATGATGACAACTACTACTGCTGTCATTATTACAAATTCTGTTATCACTATTACTGCTAGTACTATGATGACAAATACTCTTATTATTGCTATTATTACTGTTGCTACTGCCACTATTGCTACTGGTACTATGATGACAACTATTTCTGTTGCTATTATGACTACTGGTACTCCCACTATTACCACTGGTGCTATTACAACAACTGCTCCTGGGGCCATTATTACTACTGCTACTACTGTTATCACAACTGGTACTATGACGACAACTACTACTGCTGTTATTATTACTATGGCTACTGCTGCTCTTACTGCTGGTACCATGACAACTACTCTTGCTGCTATTATTACTGTTGCTATTACTACTGGCGCTATGATGACAACTCTTCCTGCTGCCATTATTACTTCTGCTACTGCCATTATTACTACTGGTACTATAACCACATCTGCTCCTGCTGCTATTATTACTACTGCTACTACTGTTATTACAACTGGTACTATGATGACAACTACTATTGCTGCTATTACTACAGTGGCTACTGCTGCTCTTACTACTGGTGCTATGACCACAACTACTCTTGCTGATATTATTGCTACTGCTACTATTGCTATTACTATTGTACTATGGTGACAACTACTTCTGCTATTATTACTGCTGCTACTCCTGCTATTACTACTGGTACTATGATGACAACTACTTCTGCTGCTATTACTACTACTGCTACTACCACTGTTACTACTGATACTATGACAACACCTACTCCTGTTGCTATTATTACTATGGCTACTGCCACTCTTACTATTGGCATTACAACTGTTAGTATTACTACTACTATTGCTACTATAGCTGCTACTTCTATACTATTGTTACAAATATGGTATGACTAGAAATACTCCTACTGCTGTGGGTACTATCACTGCTGCTGTTTGACCACTTTTGATCTGAGCGAAGTTCCTGCTTCGGGGAGATTTCCCTTTCTTATGCGGAGAGTCCACTTCCCATTCTGAGACCTGCTTTCTCAGCCTACTTAGCTGCTAGGGTATAAGCATGCTGGCTGCACTTGGCCAGTCAGGGGTGTGAGTGAAAACATCAAATAAGCACAAATTACTCAAGTAATTTGGCTTTTTTTTCCTGGTTCTCTGGAGTTAGAATTATCAAGAATCCTTCATACATTCTTTCCCTGTTTAAACTACCCAGGGTAAATTTTCTTTTGCTTTGAACTGAAAATACCACACACATTTGCCCCAATTTCCTCTCTTCTGTTGTTGCCATAGTGGCCTGATTAAACTACATAATCAAAGTCACAAAAATCTCAAAAAGCAGCACTTACAATCCCTCCATCATAGTCAACTATTTCCACCTTGGGGTACTTGCATCCCATTCTGTCCATAAGCAGAGGCATTCTACCACAGTGGCAATCATAGTGTAAAAGGAATTTTATAGAATTTTAATATTTATCTTTACATCCAAACATTTTAAATATTTTTCTGAGATTCATATACTTATTACAAATATACTCATTATTGCCTCCAATTTCTTTACCGTAATTTCATAAACGCTTCCCTAAGTGAGGAGCATTTGCAAAGCAACATTTGGCTAGTAAAGATAACATTGTAGTAAATATCTTTGGCATATAGTTTGGTTTTATTTTCTTAAATTATTTCTAGAAATTTTTTTTAGAACTCAAATTAATCAGATAAGGATGTTTGTGTGTGTGTATAATTATATATGCAATGTTTTTAAATTTCACTTTCTGAAGGGAAAGTCTCTGTTGATCCCAAGAGTATGAGTGTATACCCCTTTGTTTAGAATCCCAACAGCAACATACGACTTTATATGTTTTATAAAATGTATTTTGGTAGACATATGCAGTGTACATGATACTTATTTGTTTCATTGGATTTCTTTTGATTCTATTGATAAAAACTCCTTTTTAATATAGTGTGTTACAGTTTATCTTCCAGTGTTGATGATGATAAAAACCACAATAACCATAACAAATAGAGCTTATGGAAAGCTTACTAACATGCAACATGCAATAGGCTTTATGTTAAATTTGTCTTAGTTCTTTTTAGGCCCAGTGAGGTAGGTACAATGATCAACCCCTGTTTACAAATCTAGAAACTGCAGTAAAGAGAAGTTAAATAACTCAGCAAGTTAGCAAGGATAGAGCTGGTGCAGGACCTCTTGTACATCTGACCAAAGCTCATACTCTAACATACAAGACTAAAGCCATAAAAGTTTTGGGGCAGAGCTCAGCCAAGTTTTTTCCATGCAGAAAATTTGCAGACACCCAAGATCCATGGAAATACTTTCCTGGTATGCTTTTTTTTTTTTTTTTTTGACAGGGTCTCACTCTGTCACCCAGGCTCAGTTCAATGGTGCAATCACAGCTCACTACAGCCTCCACCTCACTGGGCCCATGTGATCCTCTCACCCAGCCTCCTGAGCAGCTTGGACTAGCCACCATGCCAGGCTAGTTTTTGTGGAGAAGGAGCTTTCTCACAGTGAGCAAGAATGTTGTGGGCCTTGTGATCTGAGGGACCAAAATAGACTCCCATTTATCAACTAAGATAAACCCTGAGGTTAAAGGGAAAAAAAGTTGCCTATAGGTCGAGGGTTCAGAGCCTGGCTGGCATGGAAAATTTCTAAATTCCTATGGTTACAAGAAAACCCACACTCTTGCTGAAATCCCTAATAATAGGACCTATCGTGCACATTATCAGACCCCTCTTTACTCTGATTTATAGTCCAGACTACTATGACTCTCACTGGACAGAGGACAGGCCTCTTAAACATGCACCCAGCTCCTCTCATAAATATGTATAGTTTCTCCCCCAAGCCTGCTGAATATGTAGAACTCTGTTGTGTAATACAGACCCTGTGAGGCATTAAAACCCAACCCGCCCCTTCCCCTTGGAAGAAAGACACTGGAGACTGTCTCTTCCTTGTTTGCAAACTGATATCACCAGTAAAGCTTTCCTTTCTACTATTTAGCCACCTGGTGGTCTTTTGGACAACATCCTTCCAATTCGTTCATCTACTTAGCACGCATTCACTCTATAGGCTTGCATTCTGCCTGGCCCTTGGCTGGATGCTGGGGTCTCAGAGATGCCTTAGGAATCGCTTAGGAAAGAGCTGCACAGATAACACTGAGGCTGCAGGTGTCTTCTGAGGCCAGGTTGTAAAGGTCCTGAGCTCCAGATTGTGGAATGAGGATGTATCTTACAGCTATCAAAGGCTGTTAAATGGAAATTGGTCATGGGCAGCAGCCCTATCCTTCCCAAAGATTGTTGTGGGAGAATTACAGAAAATGGAGGCACACAAGGTGGAAGCTTAGGGGTCAGTGAGCTCAGACCTTGGCAAATTCACCTGTCTCAACACTTCAAAAACTGACGAAGTTTGATTGTGAAGAAGAGAGCAAATTCATGTTTTATTTACTCTGAGAAAGAACGAACAGTTGAAAAATGTATGTGAAAAATCATGTATGTTTCCAGTTGCAATTGATAGACATGCAACTAAAAGTAACTGGCTGAAAGGGATTCTTTGTTCATGGAACTAAAAAGCACAATAATAATTCAGCTTTGGGTCAAGCTTCATTCAAAGACTCAGACAATATCATCCAGGACCTTACAATGTCTACCCTGTTTTCCTCTGTATTAGACCCATTTTAGGTAGGTATTTTCTTTATGTTGACAAGATAGTTCCCGGTAGCTCCAGATGTACTGTTTTCTCTGAACCTCCAGTAGGAAGAGGAATTCTGTCCTCTAATGTTTCAAAGACAATTTTCAGAACTGATTCTCATTTGTGTAGTCAACCCCACTTAAAGCAAATATTCTGGGGGAACAGAGGAGAAATAGTTCCAGAAGGAAAAACGGAGTCATTTTTTTGTTTGGTTTGGTTTTGTTGGTTTGTTTGTTTTTTACTTAAAGAAAAGAAAATAGATCACAGGTGAGCAAAATCAATAGATGTACACTCTAATGAGGCCCACATTCTATTGACAGCATGGTTCTAAGTCTGTGATTCTCTATCAAGGGCAATTTTTCCTCTCAGGGGACATTGAGAAACGTCTGAAGACAATTTTGATTGTCACAACTTGAGGGAGGGAGTGATGTTCCTAGAATTTGGAGAGCAGAGGTCAGGGATGCTGCTCTGCATCCCAAGATGCATGGTGCATTCCCTAGCAATAAATTGTATCCCACTCTTCAATGGTGCTGAGGTCAAAAGCCCCTGGCTTAAGTGATGAGTTGCCTTGGACACTAAGGGGTTCCCCATTAGGACAGGTATTTAAGCAGAGACTGCTTGGCTGTTCATTTGCCAATGCTGTATTAAGATGTCATGGTCTAATGGAAGGTTAGACTATACTAACAGAAGTTTAGACTATACTAATAGAAGTTTAGACTATACTAGACTCTCTCATCTCTTAGTTTCTCTTTGGCATGATGTATAGACTGCAGGGATCCTACAAGTGGCAGGTTACGTATAATTCCTGTGGAGCCACCTGTAATTTCTCTTTCTCTGTCTTATTCAAGAAAGCATACCCTACATCTAACTAATCTACATATTTTCTCTGCTCTCACATATACACTGATTCTGATAGGCTCTTCCTCACAAAGGAAGCATTCCCATCAGTCAAACTTGAGAATCACTAACTTATTATCACAAGGTCTTTTCTAGCCTTGATGTTTGATTATTCCAGACATGGGGGCCTTAAAAAAGAAGTATGATTTATGGTAAAAGGCTTAACAAGGGGAGACTGCTGGGGCCCAGGATTGTGCCATTCATTGAGTTAAACATTCAATCATTCATTCACTCAACAAAATTTGCTTAGCATGATGTGTTAGTTCATTTTGCATTATGAAAAGGAAATGAGACTGGGTAATTTATAAAGAAAAGAGATTTAATTTGGCTCAGAGATCTACAGACTGTACAAGCATGGCACCAGCATCTGCTTACTTTCTGGTGAGGCCTCAGGAAACTTTCATTCGTGAAAGAATGTGAAGGGGGAGAAGGTGTGCTACATGGCGTGAGTAGGAACAAGAGAGAGAATGAGGGAAGTCAGTCGTGCGGCTCCCTTTTTACAATCAGCTTTCATGTGAATTTACAGATTCAGAACTTACTTAATACCAAGAGGATAGCACCAAGACATTCACGATGGATCTGCTCCCATGACCCAAACACCACCCACCGGGTCCATCTCCAACATTGGGGATTACATTTCAAAATGAGATTGGAAGGGAACAGACAGTCAAACTATATCTTATGATCTATGTGCCATGCTATCCTAGGTGCTGTGAAAACGAAAATAGAAAAAAATATATATATACGTACCCTGCCCTCATGAATATCCCGGTTTTGCAGGAGAAAAATATAAAACAAATAAAGAAAATAATGACACTCAGGATGATCAGTGTTTTGATAAAATTGTATTAAAATGCGCTCTGAAAGCACAAACTAAGGTCGCCTAACCCACAGTTAGGAGGGTTCTAGGGAAGTGGAGTTTAATCTGGAGATATGTAAGAGCTATTCAGGGGAATGAGTGAGAAGGGCCAGACAGAAGCAGGAGCATGACAAAATGGCTCAAAGGTGAGAAAGATCCCAGTGGTGAGTTTGCCAGCTTCCAAATCTGCACAGCACTGAGACAGGCTGGAGAGAAGGTGCTGGATTTCCTGGCTCTCTGGTGAGCTGCCCAGGAACCCAGTTGGAAGCCTGACCCATCTGTCTCGGCATTTCCCTCTCTCCAGACGTGAGTAATTTCCCACTCATTCCTGGGGTGACATTTTTTTTCCTACAGAACCATGATCTGTAAAATTAGATATCTCAAGGAGCAATTCTCTCTGAAGGGAAAAAGGCATGTTCTGAGCCCAGGCTGGAAGATGTGAGTGTGTTTCCACCTTCTGCCAGGAGAATTGGACTGAGCGCAGACACTGCAATTGCCAGAGACATTTGGGAGGAAATAGAGGATGTGAAAGACACTGGGTTCTAGTAATGGGATGGGCTTCCATTTCTAATTCCCTGAGTCTAAGAAAACTAGACAGCTAGGAAGCAGGGTGGACCAGCAATAAATGGAGACCTGAATGTTGCAGAATCTTAACATGGCACATAAGACTTTTGATAAGCCAGCTCCTTTTTGTTTTTGTTTGTTTGTTTGTTTTGAGATGGAGTCTTGCTCTATTGCCCAGGTTGGAGTGCAGTGGCACAATCTCAGCTCACTGCAACCTCTGCCTCCTGGGTTCAAGCAATTTTCCTGCCTCGGCCTCCCAAGAAGCTGAGGCTCCAGATGCCTGCCACCACATCTGGCTAATTTTTGTATTTTTACTACAGCCAGGTTTCACCATATTGGCCAGGCTAGTCTTGAACTCCTGAACTCATGTGATCCGCCCACCTTGGCCTCCCAAAGTGATGGGATTATAGGCATA
Organism: Cacajao melanocephalus; assembly: GCA_963573385.1. Lineage (NCBI taxonomy): Eukaryota > Metazoa > Chordata > Mammalia > Primates > Pitheciidae > Cacajao > Cacajao melanocephalus. The sequence goes on from CAUYLG010001462.1 coordinate 39,142, forward strand.
AGCCACTGTGCCCAGCCTCCTATTTGGTCCTTTAACCTCTTTGCCACTGTCACTATCACCAGCCACGCTGACATCCTTTTACTTCCTTTAATTCGCCATATCATCTCTTAATTCCAAGGCTTATTCATCCTGTGCAAGAAATATTAGACTATTCTTTCACTGTGATCTTACCAAACCAACTCTACTCAGTGCTAATAGACTTTCCTGGTCCAGACCATCTTCTTAAGGGAGATTATATTTTCTGTTTATCCATAATAAAACCTACTTGTCTTTATTTCACAGAACTACAATTGCTTTAAAAATTATCTACCAGCCAGGTGCAGTGGCTCACACCTGTAATCCCAGCACTTTGGGAGGCCAAGGTGGATGGATTGCCTGAGGTCAAGAGTTTGAGACCAGCCTGGCCAACATGGTGAAACTCCATCTCTACTAAAATACAGAAATTAGCCATGTGTAATGGCGGGTGCCTGTAATCCCAGCTACCGGGGAGGCTGAGGCACAAGACTCACTTGAACCCGGGAGGCAGAGGTTGCAGCGAGCCACGATTGCACCACTGCAGTCCAGCCTGGGCAATAGAGTGAGACTCCATCTTAAAAAAAAAAAAATGCACACCTATCCTGCTAAAAGTATGCTTTATTCCACAAAAAAAAAAAAGAAAGAGGAGATATTATCACACTCTAGGATGTCTTAGATATCGTAGGATAGTCTTAAACTAAGAAAGATGGCTTACTTTGGGAAGCCTGAGGCAGGCAGATCATGAGGTAAGGAGATTGAGACCATCCTGGTCAACATGATGAAACCCCATCTCTACTAAAAATACAAAAATTAGCTGGGCGTGGTGGAAGCTGGGCATGTTGGCAGCTGGGCATGTTGGCCAGCACCTGTAGTCCTAGCTACTCGGGAGGCTGAGACAGAAGAATAGATTGAACCTGGAAGGTGAAGGTTGCAGTGAGCCACCATAGTGCCACTGCACTCTAGCCTGTGACAGAGCGAGGCTCCTTCAAGGAAAGAAAGAAAGAGAGAAAGAAAGAAAGGCAGCTTAAAATGGAAAGGGAACAGAGATAGCCAAGAACAAAGTCATGTTTAGTTTGCTTCATTGCTTCTGCATCTGGCAAGTAACAGGGTGACTTGTATTCATTTTCAGTAAACATTTGATGAACAAATGAGTAAATGAATGAATGAATGAATGAAAATGTGAAACAAAATTTAGAGCTAAAATAAGCCATACTCTCATCTTCCATATGAGAAACTGAAAAACAACCAGTGAATGAAAGATAGACTCAGACCTGCTGATTTCTACCTAGATCAGAGCAATTTCTGCTACAGAACTATAAATTGAGTACAAGAAAAGTGCTCCCAGGAAATTGTTCTGGGAGGTGTTTTTTGGCAGGTGAATGGGGGATGGTGGTATTTAACCATGGAAATCTGAAAATCTTGAGGCTATGAAATGAAGACCCAAATAAGTTACTGTGGGCTACACCTGTCTCTGGTGTCTGGGGAGGCTTCTTTTGATGACCATTCATCCAGCTCTCTACCTTCCTTGGTCTTTGATTCTCATGAACTTCCCATTCCTGTTTTATTCTAAGCAGAAGCCACCCCCCATCCGGCATCCACTCATGAAATCTGTCTTTTTCTGCCTAAGGCACAGAATATATCTGCAGCCCCAGCCCTTAAGCTTTCTATTCTGAAAAAAAGTCATTTTCACATACCTCAGTCACAAAAATGTGTCCTTTTTGAATTTTCCAAACACATGCAACCCTGATACTACTTTTTATGTCAAAAAAATATATAGGCATGCTTTGCAGTAGCATGGGTGAAGCTGGAAGCCATTATCCTAGGTAAATTAATGCAGGAACAGAAAAACAAATACTGCATGTTCTCACTTATAAGTAGGATCTAAATACTGAGTACACATGGACACAAAGAAGGGAGCAATAGGCACTGGGGCCTCCTTGGGAATAGTGGGTTGGAGGAGAGTGGGGATTGAAAAACTCCCTATCAGGTATTATGCTCAGTATCTGGGTGACAAAATTATCTGTACACCAAGCTCCCAAAATGCACAGTTTAACCACGTAAACAAACCTGCCTCTGTACCCTTGAACCTAAAATAAAAGTTGGAAAGAAAAGGAATTTAAGCATTGGACAGTAGGAATGTTTATATAAAGCCTCATTCCTAATTCAGAAATTATATTCGTCAGGGTCTCCAGAGAAACAGAAATTACACACACACACACACAGACACACACACACACACACACACACACACACACACACACAAAGGGATTGGCTTATGCGATCGTGGAGGCTGAGAAGTCCAGACACAGGTGAGCCAATTGGATAATTCCACTTCAAACGAAAAGGCATGAGAACTAGGAGAGCCCATGGTGTAAGTTTTAGCCTGGGTTCTAGTCCAAAGGCAAGAAAATGTCCCAACTCCAAAACAGGCAGAGAGAGAATTCTTTCTTATTCTGCCCTTTGTTTTATTCAGGCCTTTTGTGGATTGAAGGATTGTGGATTTTCCTCCACACAGGGAGGAAAATCTGCCTTATTCACTCTACGTATTCAAATGTGAATTTCATCTAGAAACACCTTTACAGACACACTCAGAAAAATGTTGAACTAAATACATGGGCACCCCATGGCCCTGTCAACTGATAGAAATAATTAACCATCATAAGACACAGATCTTTTAGACAATCCATCAATTGACATTATTTATTGAATGTCCACACTATGCCACATATTGTAATCAATGCTGAGGACAGAGGAGGAAACAAGACATTCATGATCCCTGTTCTCGTTCGGGTTCCAGTCTAAAGGGAGCATGTCTCAGTCTCTGATAGCTATTTTAAATAGTCATGACAATAGCAGCTGCTAGTATAATCCATCTCAAACATAGTAATAATAATATCCTATGAGCTAAAGAACATCTCTTCAATGAGAATTTGATCAGTCTCATTAATCTGGGTAGCCTATATCTATATATATTCAAATATTACTACCAATCTAGTTCATCATATCCAAATAGGCTGAACTTATTTATAACCAGTTAACCTTTATTAAATTTATATGTTATAAACTTTTGCATCCAGATATTTTATATGAATATCTGATCATTTCAGACACAAGAAAGACAGTGCTATAATTCCAGTTGAGGCAAAAAACCCAAGAACCAGGAGAACTGATGGTTTAAGTTCCAATCTGAGTCCTAGTCCAAAGGCAGGAAAAGATTGATGTCCCAGCTCAAAGACAGGTTGAGAGAGTGAGTACCTGGGTGACAAAATTACAAAAAACGGAAGCTCAAAGAAGCGAAGGCACTTGCCAAGCTCATAAAGCTAAAACTGAAACTCATGCACTTTCTTGGTCAAAATGAAAAAACAGAAACTAATTTTAGAAGCATGGTAATGGGAGATATGGAGGGAATGACTTTGATCTGCAGACATTATGCTCTGGAGAATCATTCTATTGAAAGGGAGATATTATCACACTCTAGGATGTCTTAGATATTGTAGGATAGTCTTAAACTAAGAAACATGGCTTACTTTCAGAGGCCCGAGGCAGGCAGATCATGAGGTAAGGAGATTGAGACCATCCTGGTCAACATGATGAAACCCCGTCTCTACTAAAAATACAAAAATTAGCTGCACATGGTGGTAGCTGGGCATCGTGGCCAGGGCCTGTAGTCCTAGCTACTTGGGAGGCTGAGACAGAAGAATAGCTTGAACCTGGGAGGTGAAGGTTGCAGTGAGCCACGATAGTGCCACTGCACTCTAGCCTGGCAACAGAGTGAGGCTCCTTCAAGGAAAGAAAGAAAGAGAGAAAGAAAGGGAGAAAGAGAGAGAGAAAGAGAGAAAGAAAGAAAGAGAGAAAGAAAGAAAAAGAAAGAAGAAAGAAAGAAAGAAAGAAAGAAAGAAAGAAAGAAAGAAAGAAAGAAAGGAAGGAAGGAAGGAAGGAAGGAAGGAAGGAAGGAAGGAAGGAAGAAAGAAAGAAGGAAGAAAGAAAGAAAGAAAGAAAGAAAGAAAGAAAGAAAGAAAGAAAGAAAGAAAGAAAGAAAGGCAGTTTAGAATGGAAAGGTATCAGAGATAGCCAAGAACAAAGTCATGTTTATTTTGCTTCATTGCTTCTGTATATTGGAGAGAGATCTCACAACAGGCTCTAATAGCCCAGACTTTAGTCCCAACTGGGATTCATGGGGGAAAATGTATTACTAGATTCTTGTGGCACAGAGAGTGAATGCTCAACAAGGTTCACAGTGCTCATCTCCACTTTTAGCTTCTGTGATAGGTTGAGCCACACCCCTGGAGCTGGCCAATGGGCTGTGAGCAGAAGTTGTGGGGCCAATGGGCAGTAGGCATGAGTTCTGGCCAAGGCAGTTGGCATTGACATGTATCCTCCATACCTCCTTTTCCTTACTGTGGTATATTTGGGGCCCACATTTTTCAGATAGCATAACTACATAACAGTGGAGGGCCTTTGATACATTTCCCATTTTCCCCAACAGTGAATTATAACCTTTTTTTCTCAAAATTACAGAAAAGTTGGGAGAATTGTAAAGTGATACCTATTTTCATCACTTCACTTCTATAATTAATATCTTTATACTTGCTTTAGTACATATCAGTTCATTTATTCTTCAATCTATCAATTCTTTTTTTTTGAAACTGTATCAGATTTAAATAGAGTGAGTAATAAACTTTGGTTGAGCTGAAACACTAAGATTTCAAGTTTTTCTGTTGCATCAGCTAACATCAATTATTCTGACTACTGAACATGATACAAAATTGAAATCAACTTATTTAATTCTGAAGAGCTTAGGAACAATCTGTAAAAACTACTCAGAGATTGCTTTCCAGAGTGATTCAAGCTAAACCTTAGAGAATGAACAGAAGTTTTGCAGATAGAAAAGAAGGAATGTGCATACATCTGTGGTCCCTAAAGGTAGGGCCCAAGTGAACTGCAATGGTAAGCAAACTTTTCTGTCTGAGGAGTAATAAGGAAATAAGATAAATAAATGTATCAAAAAATTGTTTCATCACAGAAGAAAATTCAACATGTGCAAATCTCCTTGATCATTTATTTAACCCTCTCCCATCTTTCAGAGGTTTTTATTTTCATTTTACATGAAAAGTTTTATTGAGGTGAAATTCACATAGCATAGTATTAGCCTTTTTAAAGTATACAAGTCAGTGATACTTAGCATATTTATAATGTCATGCAACCAGCGGCTGGCTCTCTTCAGTTTCAAAACTTTTTTTTATCACCCAAGGAATACCCCAAATTCATTAAATAATTATTCCCCACTCCCCTCCCCTTATATCCTGGTAAACTCTAATCTGCTTTACCTCTCTTTGGATTTGACTAAATGTTTAATATCCAGAACATATAAAGAGCATTTACAACTCAACAACAAGAGACAACCTAATTTTTAAAATGGGCAAAGGCATAGACATTTCCCCAGGAAAGATATAAAAATGGCCAACAAGCATATAAGAAGATGTTCAATGTCATTGGTTATTAAGAAACTGCAAATCTAAGTGGTGACACACCATTTCATATCCACTATGATGAATTTAATTTTTAAAAAGGAAAGGAAATAACAAGTGTGTATAAAGACAGAAAAAAATAGTAACCTCTGTACATAGCTGATAGGAATGTGCATGAAATAGTTGAACAGTTTCTCAAAAAGCTAAACTTAAGTTTACTGTGTTACCCAGAACTTCCACTTTCAGGTATATGTCCAAGAACAGTAAAAATATGCCTACACATAAATGTACATGGATATTTATAATAGCATTATTCCTAATAGCCAAAATGTGGAAACAACTCAAATGTCCATCTTTTCTGTGGCTGCCAGATACTTAACTGCAAAACATGGTGTTGCAACTTTCAATATTCCCTTATTTTGAAAGCAAAGCAAAGGGCAATACTTTTGAAACTCACAAAGATGTAATCCTCAGTATACTTTCAATTAGACTTTGTTTCAATAGTTATATTTCTATTACAGACATTAATTCTAACAACAATTTATTTAGACAATAACCTTCATCAGTTTTCCTATCTCAGACCAGACTAGCTCTTCACCTTTCCCAACAGAGATTTTCTTATTATAGGGTGGAACATATAGGTTATTAGTCCTTGCATTAATGTATCTAGGGTTTAGTCATGGCTTCCAGGTTGTATGTCATCTAACCCCTAACTACTTCTCAAATTCATCTTGTTCCTTTCTAGCCCTTGCTCATTATTCCCCAAATACATTGGGTTCCTGGGTCAATACAAGCTCAGTTCCATTTCAAGTTCTTTGCATCTGCCAAGAGGAGACTTCTTCTTGCTAATCTTATGGGTTCTCCTTGTTCAGGACTCAGCTCACTTATGAACTCAAAAAATTCTTTCCTGACTGCCTTACCCACTGTAGCGTTCATTCTACATAATTCTTTCTTACATCATTATGCTCAATCTTCTATATGAAATTTGGCACTCTCTGCAGCTACCTTGTTTATTTGTGTTTGTTTACTTCTTAATTTTCTGCTTCCCTATACTAGAATGTGTGTTTCATAGGGACAACAGGCTCCTTTACTGGTCTATCTCCAGTGTCAATACAGTGTACTCCCAACAAATATCTGCTGAACTAGTAAAACAATTATGTTACCACTTCTCTGGGCACCTACTCAGAAGTCGGGAAGTCTAGAAGGCTTTTCAAAGGAGGTGTCATTTGACAAGTTCCTTTAAAGATGACTACAATCCAAGGGATAGAAATGAATGTAAAAACTCAGAGGAGGAAATTAGCATCAATGGGTACATATCTGATGAGTCCTGAGAAGCTCCTGGTAGCTTGAATATAGTAACTGCCATGTGCCAAGCACTTTACCAACATTATCTCAATTAATCCTCATAGCAATGATACAAACATGGACATATTGACATGACATATTCTAAATGAGAAACCAGATTATCTGATTAAACAAAAACCAAACCTGTACAAAGGGGCACAATGTTTATGTGTCAGAAGTGGGATCCACGTCCTGTGCTTCTTCTTTGTGTGCTTTGCTGACACAATGAGTAGAGGGAGTCAGAGACAGCAATAGGAAGTTGGGAAAGTTCGTGTCGTTGAAGTCATTGTAAGCCAAGACAAGAAGTTTCAATGCAATTCTATTAGAATTGAGGAATGTTTCAAGGTAGGGAAAGCATTATTAGATTTCCATTTTAGTCAAATTATTGTCCAACGTGAGATGGATGGGAGAGATAAAGTTAAGATCTAAACAAGACGGAAAATCTAGAAAAGAGGCGATAATAGTTTGGATCAAAATAATGATACCGTTAAAGAAAAGAATTTTCAACCCAGAATTTCATATCCAGCCAAACTAAGCTTCATAAGTGAAGGAAAAATAAAATTTTTTGAGAACAAGCAAGAACTCAGAGATTTCATCACCACCAGGCCTGCTTTACAAGAGCTTCTGAAGGAAGC